>CAXKVY010000188.1:407500-618907 GCA_964058915.1 Tetropium fuscum | reverse complement strand
TCGATTATTTTGCCTGTGATTGTATATTACAATTCATTAAAACTGTATATTTTGATTTCTAGGCATCAGAAGAGGTCACTCCAACTAAGACCAACAACATTCCAATTCCAGACATCAAAAAGAGCGATCTAAGGCTGGAGATGCCTTCATCTGGTACCCTTTCCGATCACAGTCCCGTAACGGTAACAACATCGATAAGCAGAAGACCAGCAGAAGATAGCACGCTAGATTATGCTTATGATAATCCTGCGCTGTCTGCCAGTCCACGGTAATCTCTTCTTGTTAATCTTGCAGCTGATTTTTTGAGATCTGCTAATGTTGCAGGTATTTTCTGTTATAATATTATTGTTATGTTTTATAGTATTACTTAATATGGAAGCTGTGCATTAACTGAACCGTGTTTTTTGTCATTTTTGTCTATTACCAGAAAAAAACCATTTAGTTTATCCGGATTATGAGATGATTCCAGAAAATGTTTTTAAGTATTTAAGAACAGAGAGACAATATAGGCTTTCAGACTATAATGTAAATATGTTATTATTGCTATACCGGTATCTGTATTGTTCTGTAATTTTTACAAATCCGTTGTCACATATATTAGTGTATTGTAGTAGTTTCTTATTAATGGCAGTTCAACATTATTAACATGAGAACCATTTTCATCCTGGGTGTTAACAGAATAATTGTTATAAGTATATTTTAGGTTAGTTTAAATATATCAAACACTCGAATGTTTGATTACTGTAGGGCCTTACTTTATATGTCGATAGTACTCACGTGTGGCTATTGTACTTAATTATTGTACCTAACAAACTTAAAACTTCTAGTCAAAATTCATAAAGCTTTATTTATATCGGGTCCGCCAATAAGCGCGCTCGATCTTTAAAATGAAATAAAGCAAGTTGTGTGAGAGGTATAAATGAAATTTATTTTTTGTTTGAAAGAGTATTCGAAGGCATTATGTATGGAAAATAATATCGGTCAAATGTCCACCTCGGCTTCGCTGGGTGGCGCGCATACGAGAAGTCCAATTTTCAATGACTCTGGCGCACAAATCGGGCTGTATTTCATCGATGGCGTGGCGTATGTTGACTTTGAGGGCATCAGTGTTTTGTGGTTGTTTTGCGTAGACCTGTGATTTAAGAAAACCCCACAAGAAATAGTCTAGTGGGGTTAAATCGCACGATCTCGGTGGCCAGTTGATGTCGCCTCCGCGCGAGATAACCATTCCTCCGAAGCGCTCGTGCAGAAGATCCATTGTGGCGCGCGCTGTGTGGCTCGTAGCGCCGTCCTGCTGAAACCACATATCCTCGACATCCATATTGTCGATTTCATGCCAGAAAAAGTTCGTTATCATGGATCTGTATCGTTCGCCGTTTACCGTGATGGACACACCATCGTCGTTCTCGAAGAAAAACGGCCCGATGATGCCTCCGGCCCAAAATCCACACCAAACAGTTACCTTTGCTGGGTGCATTGCGACCTGGTGGACCTCCTGTGGATTGTTCTCGGCCCAATAACGGCAATTCTGCTTGTTGACATTCCCATTTAACCAAAAATGTGCCTCATCGCTGAAGATGATTTTGCGACCAAAATCGGGGTCGACTTCCAACTGCTCTAAAGCCCAATCAGCGAAGATACGGCGCTGTCTATGGTCGTTTATTTTGAGCTCTTGTGTCAGCTGGATCTTGTACGGATGCATGCCCTAATCCAGATGCAAGATTCGGCGAAGTGATGTTTCCGAAAGGCGGAGTTCCTGTGCGCGACGTGAAATTGACTGTCGCGGATTTTCACGCACACTATCGCGCACAGCGGCGACATTCTGGGCAGATCGGACGTTTCGACGACGCGTCGGTGTTGGCTGATTGTTCACCGAACCGGTTGCCTCGAATTTGTTAATCAAACGACGGATAGTCGACTCAGCAGGACGATCAATTGCACCGTAAAATTGGCGGAGCGCGCGGAACGTTGCTCGAACCGATGAATGATTTTCGTAATAAGTTTTAACGATTTGCACATGTTGCTCGCGGCTGAATTGGTTCATGGTGATTTGTGAAGATACACTGAATAATAACAACTACGTTTGCCAACTCTACCACAAACAACATGGCCGCCATGAGCTGTCAAAGATCGAGCGTCCCTATTGGCGGACCCTTTATTAACTATCCTATTATCGCAACCCGTTATTTTTAACCGATTCATTACGCTTTATGGTAAATAGCAAATTCAGTGATGATTACATCACTGAAAATTCCAAGCAGCACGTACAAAAAATATATCAACGTACTTAATCTTTATTGTATCTGTGTTTCATGTCGAATTATTCAGTATTTAAAAACGCGGGTTTGTAGCTTGATTGAGGTCGCGACAAACGACATGTTCCGTGTAATTATGCGCCATTTACGAAGGTGGATAATTAGGAAGTCATAACAGTTCGAAACTGCGAACTTTTGCCAGCTGATCATTATTATTCGTTCATTGAATTTCCAAATTGAATCTTGTGGCTTGCTGTTTAGTCAGACAAACGGGTTGCCAATATTGAGGGTGACAGTTTACAGAGTTGACGTTGCCATTTAATTAATGCAAACAGCGGTCGTATGTCCACGCTGTCTTTAAAGACACAGTTACAAACCGTATTGTACCTCAAAGTAGGATGCCGTGATAAATTTTCTTGCGCAATTTATATTTCTTCTGATTCTGATATTTCTTCCACATTGTTTGTTACATTAAAGAGAAACATTACAACAAACCCCTTTCTGTTCGCTTTCTACATTGACGCAAAATCAGTGTTTCCGAAAATACCACTATTTATTTCATTCCCAGACCGTATGGCATTGAAGTGTCAGGAGATCCTCGTCTCTTTTGACGACTGGAAAAGTGGCTCGATTTCATCCTTAACGCCCTCTTGTTTCGTAATAATGTGCGCGGAAAACACTCGGTGAAAAGACTCGCGTGCTCTCATGTTATAAGTGGAATATTACTTTAAAAGTTCAAATGCTAGGTTGTGCTGCAGAATAATACCGGCTCTTGACTCTAAGAAAGGTTTTACTATAATTTTAAACAATTTTAAATGAAATTTCTCTAATTCAATTTTAACACAAAGGCTTGGTGCATACGTCGCTACTCTGTTGGAGGTTTCCCCATAAAAGGGTTTCCCCAGCTCGGAAGTTTAGCGGTGGCAAAAACTTTGCCTAAAGTTAAATTACGATATATCTCTTAACTTATATAGTTTGGAATTTGAACAAAATGAGTATATTTTGATCCAAATGTGAGTATAGGTTGATCCAAAGCATTTAGTAACATATTTCCTATGTGGGACATCTTTTGGTTTCGATTTCTACATTTATCTATGGACAGTCTATTATTGCCATATATGGTTACCGTCCCTATAGATATAGATAGTTTTTAAAGAGTCTCAATACCTCTGTATACTCATATCACCAACAGTATTAGCAGCGAGGGGCAAGAAATTAGAGATTCCAAGTAGAACTAAATTTCTACGGCATATATGATTCTTCGTAGTATTTCTTTACTGAAGTGATAGCAGAAACATTCTTCTCATTCCTAATTTAATCCGAAGACTGAGCAATCAGACTCATGTGCAGCAACACTTTTCCTAGGAAGGATCTCAATAGTTGCTCTTCTGGTAGCTGTAGGTGATTCATCCTTCCTATGTTTCAGACTGTCTCCCATGCTTGTGTCTATCGACGTTTCGTCACCTTTGCTAGTTTCACATGGCATGCGAAGCACCTTGAACAGTGTCCTTCTATCGAAGGCCATAACTATTAAAGTATGCTTGCTTGATAAACTCTTAAAGATTTTGCTGGTTGAAGCTCATCGTGCGGATTCACTTAACCGAAATTTACAATATGTTGTGACCCTGAGGCTCTTAGGATGAAATACTATATTTAACTATACATTTTGCCACAATGATAAAGAAGGCATCTATGAGAGACATGACAAATTAGGTACAGTGCGCCCCATGGATATTTTTTGACGACGCGACGCCCTGAAGTGGCTGGCGAGAAATATGCACAAAGCCAACAAGCAACAATAAGGCAACTTTTTTCACCCGCATTATTTTAATCAGGGCAGATCGGTATGGCGAACTGTACCTAATAAGTCATCAAATACTCTTTACTCCTGTTCCGTCCAAAGCCCGTCCTCGGTTGATTTCCAAATGAAATTGAATTGCACTGCGTCAAATTTTTTAAACGCATTGAAATTGCGGCTTCAAATTCTGAGCAAACCGCTTGTTATACATATTATTTTTTAGGTAGGTCGTGGGTTATGAACGCAATTATAACTATGTAGTAATTGACCATATTATTATTCCATATTGTATTATTTACTATGTTATAAATAAGTATATACTCCATACAAATCATTCCACATAATTTTAAGCATTAATTCATAAGTATTTTCGTGTTGTTAACGGTACTATAATACCAAAAATGTGATAATATTATTTAGATTTAGGCAAGTACTATATTATTATTATTATTATGTTAGGTGTAGATTTATTATCAAGATTAGTTATCATAAGCGAGGAATCATTCATCAATCGTTAAAAAGAATAAGTTCAGTGTATTATTTTAGAGAATAATTAAACGGTGAAGGTAGAGAAATATATTTACATTTTTTACACTGTAATAATTTTTTTGTTACTTGAACAAATGGATATTTTCACTAGTCACTAGTCTGAATATCATCTTTTATGAAATATATAATATATTAATTGCACATCATTACTAGAAAATGTAATGATATTCTGTTTTCAGTTAATGTTATTTAAAATTTAATTAAATCAAAATAAAAAAATATAAATTATTTAAATATCCCGCAATGTATCTCCAATCACGAAAAAGGACAGACTTGCAATGTTGCCAAATCATCTATGTCATCTTGGCGCAGTGTTTATCTCACTGATAAATTAATTAAAACACAACAAAAACCAAGTCCAATTAGGTCTGAAATCTGCTTGCAATTTGATCTTATGACTGTCTGAAAGTGCAGTAGCAACGTAGCTCTGTCCTTGTGTTCTGATTGGTTCGTGTAGTCGTATGATTATGACGTCAGAGCTCTATGATTTTTAAGCTTTAAACCCTATATTTATGGTTCATCGCAATACATAATTTTAAAAAATATATTTATCCTATTATATTATATAATTATTAGAGATGCAACGGATAGTTGTTTGGCCGGATATCGGATACAGGATGTCCGGCGAGCTACGAGGCCGGATAGGCGAATATCCCGAGGCCGGATATCCGTCCAACACAGGCGTTCGAGTCGCACAGGCGAGGCGCAGCGAACGCGATCGGATCGATTCGGGGGGTTTCGGGTATCAGTATCAGTTGTTTACTCGCTACTTGCTGCATGATTTGCGTCGTAAAAACTAAAAACAATTAAAACAAAAAATTTTTTAAAACATTTTAGTTTTTTAGGTTCTTTTATTTTCTTTGTGACTTTTTCTACTTTAAATAAAAGCAGTCATAATTATAAGCCATTTTATTATTATTTACTACACAAAGATTTATGTATTAAAGTTGATTTTAGGGAATTGTGTCGCAGTTTTTGAATATCCGGATCCGGCCGGATATTCAGCTACTATCCGGAATCCGGCCGGACATTAAATTTAGGCCGGATAGGCCGGATACCGGATAGTCTCCGGATATCCGTTTCATCTCTAATTATTATACCAAGCACATTTTTCGTGAAAAATTTTCGTTGGCTAATTTTAGAATTTTAAGCAAATCTGATAGAAACGTTTAGTACACGCACTATAAACATAATTACTCAAATCTAAATAGTAAAATGGGGAAAAAACCAATTAAGTAAATACAGTTCGTCCGGTAAACTCACTTTTACTAAAATTCATTTGTCAACTTTTTTCATAACTTCGCTGCTATGGCTGTGGTTTAACAATAACTTTGTTCTTGTCGGCCAAATCCCCATAATGTCTTGAATAATTTGACAAAATACCAGCTTAGAATAATACGTTCTGTCTTACCCGCCCTAACAGCATACGCTAATTAATTTAAATGTCACTTTCCAAGCTCCCACAGCACCGCATTTATTTTACGAAGCACGGATTTTCGATACGCATTTTATAGTAGAAGCGCATACGTCATGGCGTGGGAAATAAGTAACTAAAGTTAGAAACATAATTTTTCTGCTGAGTTGCATTGTTTTATTTAAGATAACTCATGTTTCCACCCTCGAATGAGCGAGCTTCGACCTTCACCCCCCTATAAGGGATGTTTTCTTCAATCTTTCATATCTTGTGAACGGTATGAGATAGCGACTTGTTTTTTTTTGAAATTATTGTATTTTGGTGTAGAAAGAAAAAGGTCTATTAAAATTTTGTCATATTTCGAATATTTAGGGTGGTGATTTGGAAAATATGTTTTTTTGTTGCACTTGAATTGAAACATGCATCCAAAACAATTATTGCTGGTCAATTATGAATATCGTTTGCCACAATTATGAATATATTATTCGTAGGTAGTTTCAAGAGCGCTTTTGTATATATATGTTATATATCAGTGGTTATTGTTGCATTGAAACTATTTGATCTGAATGCTATAATAAAGTCGATCTATTGAAATGTCTATATTTTCAATCCTGTATATAAATTATGTTGTTGAGAAACATAACCTAAGGTAATAAACATAATTAACTATATATGTAATCGAAATAAATGAACAGCAAGTCCAAGACATTCTATAAATCTTCTTCGTCACTGTCATCTCTTAGCTAGGGTAGAGGTTAGCTATTGACGTTTCACCTTGATCGTCGTCGCTACTGTCATCGTCGAGGTCAGTTATTGGTGTTTCTTCTTGGTCCGTATTGTTTTCACAGACATGTTCATCTCCTTCGCAGAAACAAAGCTCTGTACACGATAAGCGATTAATAAAACACTTACATCTTCTGGAGTCACAGAAGGTTTTTTTGCATGAACATGAAATCAAATTTAAAATATCAAGTGGCGCAATATGTTCTGCGATTGTTAATACAGGCTTATATCGATTATTTTCTTGTCGCCATCCAAAATTCAAGGGGTCCAGATTAGGAACTTTCGCAATATGTAAACTGGTCCATATAAGAAGCTGGATTATAATTTATGCAGATGAAGTTCTCCAAATCATCGATTATTAGATTTAGGTCTGTTTCTGCATGTCCAAGTAACGC
This sequence comes from Tetropium fuscum, assembly GCA_964058915.1. Taxonomy (NCBI): domain Eukaryota; kingdom Metazoa; phylum Arthropoda; class Insecta; order Coleoptera; family Cerambycidae; genus Tetropium; species Tetropium fuscum. Next base: position 611,713 of record CAXKVY010000188.1, on the reverse strand, counting down.
AAGAGATTGCAGGATTTTTTCCGGCGAATTTTTAAATGCCTTCCAAAAAGACAACTTTCCTGAAATAAAAATCTGGTTATGAATTTTTTGAAGCCTTTTGCAGAAGCATGATTACCTTTTTTTGAAAATCCTCCGGTTGTGTCGCATCCCGATAATGCATGCATGGCTAGTAGAGCTTCTCTTTGTACTTTGCTTAGCACAGATGCTACGGATGAAACTGTTATATCTCTTCTCTTGGATCCACTTGCAGAAGTCGTCATAATACTTCAATAAGAGAAGAAATACATCAGAATCTGGAGAGCATACGGTAATAGTAAGTGATTCTCTGGATGTTGAATGTTCCTTGGCCGCTGGTAGAGAATGCAATATAATTTTTGTGTCCGTTTCCTCTTGCGTACTTGCTAAATGTTCCAAATGACCTTTTTTTTATTAGAAAAGCAGGTTTTGTGCCACGATACTATCATATTTTTAGATTCAAACGTAGCTGATTTCAATAACTCTGACAAATAATGCATAATGTATAATTCAACTTACTTTCTATCTCCATCTCTATAATAGTCAATAATCACAAACCACTACAAATATAAGAGTTCAATTGTATCAATTGTTTATTTATTAACAAAGCACCGTCAATAATATGCACTTCACGCCCGATTCCACAATTCCTTTGGTCTGTCGTCGCTCGTCGCTTTTAGACCTGTCAAAATTAGTGTGTATTTGCGGCTGGCCGGTCGGTGGCACGAAATGTGAATTTCACACGTTGGCATTTAAACGAAATTATATATTTATATACATCGTTTTAAAGCTAAAGAACGGCTGCATCTTTTTTATTTAGGAATATTTTTGAAAAAGTGTTCCGTTTGTTTGACACCAATGAAGGAACCGACAACTTTTTTTTTAATGTATATTTCGAATAAGTTAAAAATGCATAGAGATACGTCTAAATCAATTAGAGCTTTTTTTTTTCGTAATAAAGAGACCTTTAATTTGGCGAAAAAATTAATTTTCTACGATGAATACTTCTGGAGATATCTTAATTAAAATATTTTAACCTTCAGAAGGTACAGAAGGTGAGGCCCGCCAAGCTGAAGGTGGAAACATGGATTTTCATACAAAGAAAGATGCCTTTTAACAAAGTAACTATGTCTCCAACTTTAATCATTTATTTCCCACGAAACCCCTAATTTAGCCGTATGCGCTTCCACTATTAGTGTCAATGTCGAAACTGTGTTTAATAATCAAATTCTGGCTTTCATAGATTGCGTTTTCGCAATTCCCATTTTACCTGCAATTATCATGTGTTCAATTTTCAAATAAAAATGTGGTAATGTGTACAATTTTTTTTTACAGATCTAATTTGTATCGCAAGGCATCCTAAAATGCCACATTTTTTAAGGTTTCATTCTACATACAATAAGACGTAAATTATATTTAACAATACAAGATATTGCTCTATTCTATGGTGCTTTCGTTAGATATGCAAACGAATGCTTTTTATTTTAAATTGTTATTGGCTAAATTGAAAGTTGTACACGCAGCATGCAAAATTTTTTCAAGGTATTTTAAATACATTCGAAACTAAATAATTGTTGGCTTCAAGTTTTGCACATATATGAATATGACATAATAAGACATCTTTTGAAGTCACTTCACCTTGGTTGCGCATGATGATACGCCACTGAGCAGTAAAGCCAGTAAATCGCCGGCGTGTTCATGCAGATGTCTCAGAAGAGGGATTGCGACCAATATGTTAAGCCGCGGACTGGAGACCCTGGTTCTATTCACGAGAAATTGTGGCGGTATACAATTTTAAACTAAATATCCTTTTGTATTGCATAGTGATGTGATTTACCGCTTCTATAGTAATTGGTACGGGTTTTCTTTGTAAAATGCTCTATTGTAATTTTTTTTGCTCTAGTTGGTATATCAAACGAAAACACTATAGACGCTCTTGTTTAGAACTCTTTCCTTAAACGGGTTCTAAGATACCTAGTACACCGACTAGAAAGTATATCGACTAGTAACTTCACCGCCCTGCAATTCGTCAAAAGGATCGTTGGCGTACAGATTAAGAAGTATGGGATCTAGAGATACGCCTTGAGGGACACCAGACTTCATGGGGCGGGGTTGCGAGCACTCCTGATTGACCGCTATTCATTTTTTTTATTTATTTCCCCCCAAATCCACATTATTTTGAACACATGCTTTCCTAGCTATTCTTTTAATTTGATGTAGCTTTCTGCCACTATATATTGCTGCCTCTTCTCCTATTGCCGTCTGTCTGCGACCAATCGATGTAGGCTGTACCGATATATGCTTATCGCTTTTTCGTGTAGCTTTCAGTCTTTTCTTTTTACACACGACGCCCTTATATTTGAGGGCTGTATGCAAACCAGATAATAAAATCTGCTCTGAGTTAGCGTATTTATCACAATTGATTAAATATGCTTTAATTGCAGGATAAAATATTGATGGACTTCTTTCCAAATGTCCCAGGAGTGCTGTTTCCGTTTTGCTTTTATTTCGGAATATCATGATTTTTGATGATGATGATGAAAAGATGATGTGATCAATATTATTTTTATCAGCATCAATATTCATAGCAGAATTAAAATTTTGTGAAGAAACTGAATCTGTTTTAACATCTTCATCAGTTTTCGGCTTGATTGAAGTGTCTTCAATAGGCAAAAATACCTGCTCACCTGCCTGCTTTCCGGTTGCAATCTGACAAAGCTGACATTTAACGCCAGTGCCGGAATAAATGTCATTAACTGCGTAATGTCATGTCATTTGTGTTAATACCCACAATACTGCTGACGTCATTAAGTACTCACAAACGCCGCTAGATGTCTAAGGCTTAGCTTAACTCGCCAATACATCGGTGGAATGTTCCAGTGTTCAAATCATAATCAAAATAGAATCGGTGCATTATCCTGTCGGCGAATTGCGGGTCGGTGAACTTTCCAGTGGGTGAATTTTCCCGGTGCACGGTGTACCTCTAAACGTACTAGAAAAACATACTTTATTTAATTTATTTCCGTTATTTCTTTATACGTAGGTAGTCCTTCACAGTGCAGCTACACTAATTTTTTGGCCTGCATCGAAATATGTAGGCCCATTTTATTCTATAGGTTAAGTTTGACATTAGTGTACGTAAGGCGACAGTAAAAGACACAACCCGGCGTTGCGGTGATTGGTCAGTAGGCGTGTCCTAATACAAATTTCGGCGTGTTTCTTGCTTATAATAGTAGCGATGTACCTATGATATTTTGCATTTCACGACTTATGTCTAATGAATGTCTAAGTAAAAAAAGTTTAATTGGATTTACCCATTCTTTCAATCAAAGTGCAATGTAGTGTATCTGAATAAAAATATATAGTTATCCTTATTTATAATTAATTGAATTATTAAGATGTATTGAATTATGCAGACAAATCGAGATATCAAAAACTATTCTAACAAATGTGAGCCATGAAATGGAAAACACGTCTCTCATTATTAATAATTTAATATCAAACCAAAAAATTTTATCAGAATTTTATTGTCAACCCAATGACGGAAGAATTTGTTTGACAGGCGTTTTAATTGCGTTTTAATTAATTTAATTTAATTGCCCAACATTTCCCAATATAATTTTTGGTAGTTATGCCTAATAGTTGCATTGTCTTAAATAAAATTTGACACTCATATAACAGGAATACCTTTCGCTAACCCAAATAAAATACTAGATAGACATTTTAATGTGCTTTATTGAAAATTCTGAAAATCAAAGGGGGCGTCCATTTGGTGCAATGGCGGAGCTGAAACCCCTCTAGACCTCGCCTAAGGCCCATTACATTTCGTTTTCATACTTAAAAAAATATATTATATATGGTTACAGGCTTGAAGCGTATAATTTAGACCTATAATGATCTTAAATAATGTTAATGTCTACTATGTATAGTTTCTTTTTTCCAAAGTAATTTATTAAGTAATCCTAAGTGTCTTTTGTAGGTTTTCCCATTGAAGATTTCGATTTCTTTGTACCTGAACCTCATATGTTGGCCGATTTGCCTGTTCCACCTTATCTCTGATAAAAACGTTAATTTCCTCTTCGTGCTGTGGTTTGATAATTGAATTTTGTCTCAAGCAATGTCTTGGCTTGTTAAGACAGCTAATCTTTCCAATTTTGGGGCTTCCAATTTTCTTGAATCCTCTAAAATTCTATTCGGTGGCATCCCAGACTGCATCCCAGACTGCAGCTCCTCTGCCACCAGAAGAAGAACTTCGAAGGCAGATTCGAACAGCAGAACGAAGGCAGAAGAAAAAACTTCTGCCTTCGAGAGATGCTTGCATCTTAATTATTGTTCACGTCCGACATGTGTTTTCTAAAAACTAACTGAAATTTGGCCTTCATCGCGAAATTTGCAAATCAGCCTGGAGGGACACACTCTTTTCCTTTGTCCTCGTTCTGTAGTTGGGCTTATATCCTGAAGATAGATAAGAGTAAGAGTATTATGTTGTGTAACAATTATTCTTACTTAGCTATATTATTTAAAATAACTATGGTTATAAGTGGGTATTTAATATTGTAATTAACGAGTTTTGCACCTACCTTTGTGGTTACTTCTGTTAATCATAATACAATGTATTATGTTCCTTTTTAGGAATCGATCTGTGCATTGCATAATTTCTCTCAATTTTTTATTTGCTAAAAAACTCCATTAACTCAATAGTCACCTGGTGCTTTCCTTCAAGATGTTTTCGTAATCCCTCGATCCTCATGACGTTCTAAAGAGGAATCTTTGTGTATGAAATCTATGAAACATATAACGTAACTTTAAACGCCAAAGAGCGCGCGGTTTGCTTGGGCCAATCAGGCACAACGTCGGGTTGTGCTTAGTACTGTCGCCTTTTTACTGTAACACTACCACTAATCACATAGAATAGTTTTTGATTGGTTCCTTAAAGAGGTTATTTCACATTTTGAAGTCTACTGCACTATAGGTAACATTATTATCATAGACGTTGACTTTTAAATATGCCGTTGGGGGGCGACACGTAAATTTGGTTCTTGTCTGTTCTATGGGTCCAAAAGTTAACTTTTCAAAGTCCGATTTCTTAAAAATTAAACTCAGAAATTTCTGTTGAAATCGTAGTAGGTATTGTCGAAAAATAACTTACGGGAAATATATTTTTTTAAATTTTTTCTAAAAATACTGGGATATAATAATTCGGAAAATATTAAATTTGGCTAATGACGAATTTAATTTAGGAAAAAGCTGTATATTGGGATACTACAAGGATCTACCCCAAGTAGCATGGTGACGTCATTATTACGTTATTTTAAGGTGATTTTAGGTCTAAGACGTGACCAATATGCAGCTGAACATATGACGTCATTTCTATGTCGTCTTTAAAACGTCACTTGTTTCTCGTCATTCAGACGTACCTCTTTAATCTAATGTTACTAATCCTTAAGACGTCATGACTTTGACGCCAACTTGACGTCATATTTTCGACGAACATTTTTCCTCCCTTTGCTTATTTGTTTATACTTACATGTTAAGATCGAGACATTTCTAAATTTTAAACATAAAAAGCACTTGTAATTACAAAATCTTTTTGTAATTTTTGAATGTAATATATATCAGCAATCATTTTATATAGTAACGAGGGATTGGTTCGATTTCCGAATTTTTTTGAACAGTAGGAAATTGTCAATTACTTGAAAAAAACATACAAATTAGCATAAGCCAGACAAAGACGCAAACAATAAAACATAAAATAAAGCTTCTATCTCAGCCAGCGCAGCCAGATGTAGCATTCTTTTCAAAATTTATAAAAATATGATAAATGCTATTTTTTGACATATTTCTTAACTATAAAACACATAATTGTTTTCGTGTGTTTTATAGTATTGTTTAGAGTGTTTTGTACTGTTTACCCTGCATGTATTTTGGAAAGGACGTCACATAAACGTTAGTTAATGACGTCATTTAGCGGTGATTTTTTCTCGTCATTTTGACGTATCTTTTGTAGTTCTTTTAACGTATTTATTTCCTAAAAACTGACGAAATAAATACGTCATAATGACGACACCATGCTGCCTCGGACAATGACTTTCCATGTGTGCATCAAAAAAAAGTCGGGTACTACATAAGTGGAAATATGTAACCGATTACAGCGGAATTAGAGGAATTTTAGCGCCGGGGTTTCGACCTCTATGATTATTATTATTATTATACATATTTGTATTCAAATTTTTATTATTGCTGAAGATTTAGGTTATGTCACAACTTTAGTTAGGTTGTCACAACAATAACTATAACGTACTAATGAGTATTTTATCTTAGGTGAATTATGTTTCATGTTTATGCTAAAAAATATATTTTTTAGGTTTACGTTTTTAATATTTAATATATAAATCTATACATGCAAAATATAATATGATTGCTATAACAATAGTGTATACTGTATTAACGAAAAAAACATGCATAAACAGCATATTAGAATTTTGAGGTTATTGCATTATAGTCTATTGTTATCTGAAGACGTACTAAACTAACTGCATTTATTATCTTTTTGTTTGTGTATCTTGGTTGTTCCAACCCAACCCGTACCTATCGCATTCCGTCCAATTTGTAGTTAAGTAGTGTGGTATATTAATTTATTTTAGGTGACTACAGATTTGTACATACTTTATAATATAATTACGTAGTTTTATGCAAATTTTATATTTACTTTGAAACGCCTTTCATAGAAAAATTAAATGAAATTTATATAATTTTTCTTTGATGTCATGTTCTGCATATATATATCAGAAAATTGTTCATTTTTCGTATCGACTGTTATAATTTTATGTATTTAAGCGTTTGATACGACACACAGCAATAATAGCACCTTAAAGTCATATACAGGGTGCTTCAGATTGTACCTATACATATTTTAGAGAGAAAATTGTATGGATTTTTTTAACCATAAAACTAATATTTTTTACTTACTTTTCTTTTCTACTTAAGTATATACACAATCTTATATCTTTTTTTATATCTTAATTACTCTGTATATGTCGTTTTAGTTTACATGGTTCGTCCTTAATTATAATTTTAATACATACTTACTTTTACATCACTTAAGTTCGTTGAGATTACTGATTAGCATAGTTATTATTATATTAAATAAATAACTGTCATTATATTGTGTTTTATTCGTAAGTAATATCATAAGGGCATCTAATTTTTCCGAAAAAAATCGAAAAAATACGTTGCTAGGTAATATTTTAACAAGAAGCATGAGTACTGGTGGCAACAAAAATCCTAGTAGAAGACAAGGATTTTTGCACATGCACGAAGGATTTTTTCACAGGAAAAATTAGATGCCCGAATGGTATTTGACAAGACTCTTTCATGAGTAACAGATTATTCTGCATACACATAGCTTACAAAACATACTACCTATTATACATGCATACATAATAAATATGTAGGTATTAATTTGAAAACTGAAAAACGTATATTATTTAATCACAAAATACTACAAACTTAATTATTTATGGTACAATTAAACTATAAATTGCAATTTTGAACACAGTAGGGGTATTGTTTGAAATCTTTGTTAACTCATTGATGACGTTGGGTATAGGTAAATCATCAATGTGGTTGATGGGTCCAGCTGTACAGTGAGAAGCTCGAGGAGTGGCTGCAGGATCTTCTGTTTTCTGTTTTTTAGCTGGAGATTCTGAGGCGTCACTTCTAAGGGTGTTTATGATGTTGGAATAATGCTCATTATCCATTTGCTCATAAGGCTTAATTGAGTTTGCTGAACTGTGGCCAGTAATTTTAATTAAGTGTTGTTCACCCACTCCTCCTTTAGCGAGGTTACTGACTGCTGTCGACCGCATAGAGTGCTTTGCTATTTTTATTTCTTTTGTATTTAATCCTGCCTTCTCTGCTGCTTCTTTAGTCCATTTCGAAAGTTCGTTTTTTCCCACTGGAGTGTTTTTGTACCATCCACTTGATTGTTCTTTGTTCCATGATGGGTTTACTGTTAAGAATAATCTATCAGTTGTTATTCTAGATGTACGTTTAACCATTAGAATTTTAAAAACACGGACTGGACAAAAGGTAGGGTTCTTCATGTTGGGGACCAGCCATTTACTATTGGCCATTTTGTTTTTCCACCATGGGCCGTTTTATTGAAGAGGGGATTATATTCCACTCTTCCTAAAAAGGTCCACTCTTCACCATCTTCTTTCTTCATATTCCACGCCCAATCTTTCAGGATTAGATTTATTGCTCCAAACTTGTAGATTCCAAAAGCTCGTAATTCTTTGCCTTGCAGAATTCCGTTAAACTGTTTCCATATTGACGTATGGGTTTTAACGGTATTGTACGGTAATCACTTCCAAAGCGACTCATTTTCTGGTGTCCTAGGAGACCATAATTACTTGTTATCAAAGGTAGGTATTGTAATTTTTGTAGACAACAAGTTTTGTCAAGTGCTGTCAAGTTTTGCCGCGGGTAAACTCGAAAAAACTGCTGACAGGTGCTGTCATACAGTTTTTCCATCTAGAAACCATTTCTAAATCAAAATTGCGCGTTTGTGATTGGTGGAAATTAAGACGAGGGTAATAGTCGCAAATATCGCTGTTATCAATTGAAAATAAACATGTTGTTGGAGCATCGACGTTTTTATGATGACGCCATTGACGAATTTGCAAAAAGTGGTCGAAAAATCGAATTACATTACAAATAGGTTACATTGCATTACAATAAGTTTTGAACAAATTGCTTCCCTTACCTAAAATTTCACCCCACGCCCCTGATTCTTCCATTAAAATTGAGAGAGACAAAAATTCAAATACGCATATGTCATAATTTTTAAATGTCAACAGATTGTACGGTTTTTAAAAAGCGATGTGAAACCTGACATACGACAACAAAAGAGATTCTCAAACAGAATAACAGCCGGCGCTCCATATTATAAAATCAAAACGAAAATGAAACTTGTGGAAACTCCCGAGTTAAAACTAGATTTATGCCCCGGGCAACGCCAACGACGTGAAAAATTAGCAAACATATCCTTTATTACGAAACAATCCCGCATAGAGAGAAACCATTTCTCCGTGTTACGTGGGGGATCCCGAGCTTAATAACGCTTAAAGCTTCAGAGTTGCTGCTCTGCTCCGGCAAGCGTATTCGCGACAATTGAAATAACTAATGAAACTTATTAATATGGGGCAAGGGCCTCGCGAGCAGTGCGAATACTGCGAATTACATTGCAGTACGAGGTTGAGTTGATTTTACATTCGCGGAATACGAGTAGGTACGTTCCATTTCTGCATCTATAGTGTTTTCGGTTGATATACAAACTAGAGCAAATGCGGCATTTAACAAAGACAACCCGTACCAATTACTACAGAAGCGGTAAATCACATCAATATGCAATACAAAACGATATTTAGTGTAAAATTGAATACCGCCACAATTTCTTGTGAATAGAACTAGGGCCTCCAGTCCGCGGATTACCATATCGGTCGCTATCCCTCTTCAACTCATATAAATCCCATTTCCCTTCTCGCTCACTTAGAAGACAGCTGCATGAACAAGCCGGCGATTTACTAGCTTTACTGCTCAGCGGCGTATCATCATATGCAACCAAGGTGAAGTGACTTCAAAAATGTCTTACTTTACTTTAAGTGTCACTTAATTTATGGTTTCCGATATGGGCAAAATGGCTAAGCAGCTAACTAATTAACGCACACAGAGTATCTCAGAAATGTCATGTAAAATGTTTAGTTCCTATTTTGCAACCAGATGTCGTTAGCGTACGGGAATAGTTTCCTGAGATTATATAAGGGGTAACGTAGATCCCGTAGAATTAGTTGAGTTTTTACCTTCGGTAAGTGATATTACTTAAAGGGGGTGAAAGATCATCCTTGGTCTCACCCAACGAGGGTTAGAGCGACAATCTTAGTTGAAATTATGGAGTTTTCCGGCAGGTTTTCATATAGTAAATTTGGGTTTAAAGTGAAATAGTTTACTAAGCGGAAAGTCAGTCAAAATTATTCTATTAGAGTACATGAGGTAAGCTAATTCTCAATGTATTATTACCAAGATTTCCCCATCTAACTTTAAAGTATACATATGTAGTAAAGTATGTATACATATATTTTCCAACCCAAGACGCTCCCTTTCATTTTAACATCGTCCGATGTGCGAAAAACCTCAGTGGTTACAGCACTCTTCACAAAAACTCACATCAGAAATTCTCATTAAATGTGAGTAAATGCTCTTCTCATTAAATGTGAGATTTTTTCGCGGCTTTGCTTTTTACTCCTTAAGGTTGGGATTTTGTAGAGTGAGAGGCAAATAGATGCATTTATTTCGGTTAAGTATAAATAATTAAAAAACTACATAATATCTGATTATCAAATTAGGTGCATTCACTAGCTATTATCATAGTGATAATTATAATATAAGTTTTTTGTACCAAAATATTCTTATAAGCCTGTTATGTGCGCTAGAAATGAAAATTTGCATTTTTATTGTTAAAATCACATTATTTTCATTGCAAGCGCACAGAACAGATTTATAACAAAATACACGTACAGGTTCGATGTCGCATTGTAAACACCTACTTAATACGGTCAAGGACACAATGACTCATCGAACACCTACAACTGCCACTGAGACACTAACAAAAATATCCGTTAATACAAGGCGCGAAATTATAGATGTCTTTTAGGCGATACCAACAGATTAAACGTTCGCTCGGAAAAAATAAAAACAAATACACTTGCAGTTCGCATCCATTTGCAATTTGTTTTTGATATATTATAAATTAAATTGAGTTAACATTATTAATTTTTGTATTATTAGTAGTATAATTACACCCTTTATAAAAATACTTATATACCTTTTATTTTAATTATCCCATAACGCAAGGTAACAAAGATCTCAGGTCGTCAGGTAATTTTCATTTGACGAGCGAAGTTTCGGCCAATCCTAGATAACTTTTCAATTCAGGTGCAGCAGCAATGAGCGTTATATCGGAGACAGAGACTTTTCTGAAACGTCAGACGGTGATTTGAATGTATTGAAATAAAACAAAATAAGGAGAACTAGTTGCGTAAAATTGCATTTAAAATTAATTGATTTCACTCTAATAATTTTTTTTAGTTTGGAAAATCAGGTGCAGTTGTGCCTTAATATAGCGACAGGTGTGTCTTCGTTTTTCAGTCGTTTTTATTTGCATAGTGCACAATTTACTTTTATATTTCTTGTACAAACAACTAATATTTTCGTTTGATTGACATTTCATTTGAAGTAGTACATTTGACGGGATATTCTTCAATTTCTAAGACAAGTTTGATTAATCAATTTTTCTAGATCACTTACTTTAATGTCGCGCCGATTTATTTTTGGGGTCATCTGTTGTTTCGGTGATATTTGGCGATTAGCACGTATCGCATGAAGGCTGCTTTTATTTTTTATGAACCGGGCTTGTTTTACGTTTTATTGACTATAAATTTTTAGAAAGGTTCGTATTTTCTAACTATAAACATAATACATATATCAGCGGCAATGAACCCGCCCATTTTCACAATATAACCTAAAAACCACGCGGGTATTCTGTGCTAAAAACTTAAAACCTCAAAACACTTTGTACCAGCACAAGGCCGTTCCAACCCCTTGGCGATTTGTACCATTCGTAGGACGACACAAAACTCGCGCCTGTGCACGAAACCGTTCACGTACGGTACAATGCAACGATTATAGACAGGGAAGGATAGTTCAGAGACGCTGTTTTATCGGCTGTGGGCGTGGCTAAGCGTAGCTAGTTGATGACGTACTTATCTGACCAGAATTTAAATCTTTATTATATGGAGAAGGTGCCCAGGGGGTTCAATATTTATAGTTTTTACGTATAATTTTACAAGCAAACTCGGTTTTGGATACTGCGTATCGAGTGTGTAGAAAAAGTGTGTGTGTAAAATTGTTGCAGTCCATATAAAATAAATGTCTATATACAAAACTATAAAACTATAAAAATTCCCGCTTTGAGATTACTCGGAAAAAATTTCTTTTCACTTAGAAATAATGGGTGTTTTAAATAATTTGTGTTTTTAATAAGTAAAAGAAGATAATTTTCATTGTTTTATAATTTTCCACTATGTAAGTAAGATGTTTGAAATAATATAATTTTGTTTTTATATCGGTTTTAATATGATATGTCTGTGATAATTTTTTAAAAAATTCTATTTCTTTTATCTTGTCGCTCCTGTCTTGCTAACCCGACACCCATATTTGGTGCCACTCCTGGCAAATGTAATGACGGAACTGCAGTTTTATTTAAAATTTTCTTTAAAGGCAATCCTGCAAATTATATTCATGTTACTGACTATTACATAATATTTGTAAATTAATGTAAGTATACTGTAAAACAGGGCGAAATCTCAAAGTTCATAGTCAAAGTCCCTTTCATAATCATTTTTAGTAAAATTATCTGACCAAATGGCCCCTGTAGTTGCTCTATATATATATATATATATATATATATATATATATATATATATATATATATATATATATATATATATATATATATATATATATATATTAGCTTTGAAATTCTTTGCTATTCATATTTATTTTGTGAAAAGTAATCTTGGGTTTGTAGCATTTCATTACATAGAAATAAGCAACTAGACGAATAAGAAAGAAAACACACTTACCAGTACTATATCTGGACACACATACGGAAATGAATCACTATGCATATGAAAACGAACTACTTAGAAGTTGTACAAGTTCTTTCACCTTTCTTGAGGATCTTCAGAGCAGTATACGATTTATTTCATTGATCATTCATACTTGAATTTAAATTACCAATACACCAACACTTGCAGTGACGTTTTATGACATTAGTTTTTGACGGAACTCATTCTTAGATTACACAAACCTAGTCTACTATTTATATTTGTTCTATTTGAACATATTATATATAAAAGCATTAGGCATACAGTTATCCAGAAGATGTTAAACTTTAAAATGCATAAAATCTTGTTGAACCTATTGAAAAACAACTACTTTTTCCAACTATATGCGGGAAAATATTGAATTATATATACAATAGAGTTCTGAAGCATTCAAAGAGGGAGTGATACAGAAATTGCTTGCTTAGTCAAAACTAAAATCATTTGTTGGTTGTATGTATTAATTGTTTCTTCGAATGAAATAAATAAATGAAATAAATCGTATACTGCTCTGAAGATCCTCAAGAAAGGTGAAAAAACTTGTACAACTTCTAAGTAGTTCGTTTTCATATGCATAGTGATTCATTTCCGTATGTGTGTCCAGATATAGTACTGGTAAGTGTGTTTTCTTTCTTATTCGTCTAGTTGCTTATTTCTGTGTAATGAAATGCTACAAACCCAAGATTACTTTTCACAAAATAAATATGAATAGCAAAGAATTTCAAAGCTAATAAATATATCCAGGGTGAAAATTGGATTTTTTTCGAGAATTTTCGAAGAAACAATTAATACATACAACCAACAAATGATTTTAGTTTTGACTAAGCAAGCAATTTCTGTATCACTCCCTCTTTGAATGCTTCAGAACTCTATTGTATATATAATTCAATATTTTCCCGCATATAGTTGGAAAAAGTAGTTGTTTTTCAATAGGTTCAACAAGATTTTATGCATTTTAAAGTTTAACATCTTCTGGATAACTGTATGCCTAATGCTTTTATATATAATATGTTCAAATAGAACAAATATAAATAGTAGACTAGGTTTGTGTAATCTAAGAATGAGTTCCGTCAAAAACTAATGTCATAAAACGTCACTGCAAGTGTTGATGTATTGGTAATTTAAATTCAAGTATGAATGATCAATGAAATAAATCGTATACTGCTCTGAAGATCCTCAAGAAAGGTGAAAGAACTTGTACAACTTCTAAGTAGTTCGTTTTCATATGCATAGTGATTCATTTCCGTATGTGTGTCCAGATATAGTACTGGTAAGTGTGTTTTCTTTCTTATTCGTCTAGTTGCTTATTTCTATGTAATGAAATGCTACAAACCCAAGATTACTTTTCACAAAAAAAAAAAAAAAAATATATATATATATATATATATATATATATATATATATATATATATATATATATATATATATATATATCATCCATTGCCTCAGAATAGTTTTTGAAACAAAGTCTTTTGCTTTCGGAAATGAATGGTAGACAGTATCTTCATTAGTGACTTTTCTCACCACTCTGCTATTATTACAGCAATATACTGAACACCTTCTTCCAGGCAGTTGTATGTATAGTTATAGTTACAGCCACCAGAAATATTAGAATTAGAATAGTAATATTTATATCCGTAATTATTTACGAGAAAACTTACAATCACTTGCAATGTATCTATTCTGAACTCCTTACGAAATGTCAATAAAAATTGTCTATATTCCAATAAAAAAATTCATACAGTCACACAGAAATCACAAAATTAACATACACAACGCACAAAAACACAACGAATAATTAAAAGCTAGGAAACTTAACTAAAACACGAACTAGGTATTTGCACAGTTTGACAGCTAATGAACGGTTTATGGTCAGTTGGTGACGACACACACACACACACACTGTCTGCCTGCCCCTCTTCTGTCTTGTTTTTGTACGGCGAACGGACACGTGCGTTATTTTTAGGTTATAGCTACCTAACAACGTTTTCTTTAGCAGGGAGCAGGGGGCCAGAACCAGGGGCCGACGCCGATGCTCGTGATGATGATGAGATATTGAGCATATGTAACGATTTTGCCTGAATAAATGTTGCTTTTTTGAGTTTGATGTTTTATTTTTACGTTGTGTGTTTTACTAATAGGTTAAAAAGTCACTGTAATTTTGGGCGATAAAACGGATGATATAAATTTACTAAATAAAACACATCATCTAGATTTTTGAAAAGTTTTTTACCAAGTCCCATAGTTGCGACAAATCACAACACTTGCTGTGATTTTGGGCGCCTAAACGGCAGATAGGTGGCGACACGAAATCCTGCAATCTGGCAACACTGACACAGGGTCTTATGGGAGTAAACTATACTTCTCTTAACGGTCCTTGGGCCTTGGGTACGATGTACTATGCAAAAATTGGTAGTTGGAACAAACCCATTGTATCATGACCCACTCGATAACTCACGTGAAGTGAGATGCTAATGTGACTTGACCTCGTGACCATAAAACATCTAAAAAGCAGACGCTAAATATCTTGAAATATCGTACGAAAAATCATACACGAGTGAAATTATAGTACAATAGCGTACGATAATCAGTTTATAATCGTTCATCGTACGAAAGGTAAAAAACATCGTACAAGCACGATAATTATCGTACGCTGGTCCTTCTTTAATACATCATAACATTGTCGCATATATGGGTAAATAATGACAATTGAGACAATCCCATTTTTTCTACATTAAATCGATCCACGAGATTGTCAGTAAACTGACAACAGCCTGTAATAATTTAGTATTGGTCGAGGCCACGATAATAATACTGCTTCGAGTCCACAGTTGTTTTACAATAAAATAAAATGCAGCAGAACAAATAACATCGGCAGTATGTAGCTATAGCGTACGTGCTCACTTGCTGAAATTTTATGACAAGGCGTTGGAGATAACCCTTCGCTGTTATCTTCCTTCCAGTTCTCCCGTTTCCCCGGGTTCGGACAACATTTATAGCATTCCTTTTTACTCTTTATTGCTCACTGCAGTTAGTGAATCCTCAAGTCTGACTCGGTGTATTTATGTTTTATCTTGCGCTTTATGCTCCCCAATAGCCAAAATTTAGTTCCCGTATTTCCTACCCTACTTCAAGGCAGGTTATGATGTTTTGTTTACTAACTTGTATCGTGCTAATATAATAAATATAATATGCATTATATATGCATAAAATTAATTCATTGCAAGAAAATGTAGGTACGTTTATGAAAAACGTATATTAAATATTTTGTAAGTGGAGGATGACGAAAAATGTACTAAGAACTGATGAAAGTGTGATGCTAGCGTATTTTTTTAGAACGTAGGAGGTTTGTGCAGCTTAACTTTAAAAGACGTATTAGCCAAAATTTGGCTAATTTCAACGTGCTGGTAATTTTTTAAATATGAACATTTTTTTTCCAAATTGTCTGCATCAAAGTACTACCTTGAACTAAAGGGTAATACATTTATAACTTATATTAAATCAATTTATTTTTTATGTGCCTGTAAAGAGTTAAAAGCGCAAAAAACAGGTGAGAACTACATCATATTGTTATTTTTATATACTGATAAATATCAAGAGCCATCAAAAATGGCAACAAATTTTATTTTGTATTTTCTATTCCATTGAAAACCCATTTTAGTTTCTCTTGCTTAGTTTCTCCCTAACTTGCTTAGTTTGCGAGCAATTCAATTTCCTCTAGAGGCTGCGCGCCAAGAATTTCAAATAAGCGAAAATTCGCGCGCATTGAAAATACAAATTTTTGAATTTCTTCAATAATGATTCTCTCGAAAACTATGGTATATACAAAATAAAAGTAAAGGAAACTTTTTTTACCAAATTAGTCAGGTTTTCTTTTATATAATAAGAAATTTTTTGATACCCTCTACGGTTAACGAGTTATTAGCGAAATAGTGGTTTTCTCGCAAAAGGGGTGGTTTTGGGTGGGTTCCGCGCCAGCCCTAGAACTGATTTTTGCGGCTTTATGATGTACAATCCCTCTACTAACAGTTACTGAAGAAATATCTCAGATTACATTTAGTGCGATGGAAATTTTTATAATTACTGGACTATTTTATCAAAATTTTACCCGCTTTGTAAAAATCGTCTGTCAAAATCGGTTTCAGATAAAGAAAAATACTATTCACGAAGTTCACGAACCAGTAGATAGATGGCGCTGTAAAATTACAATGATCCTTTTCACTAGATTCTTAAATCTCAAAACAAATATATTTATTTGAATGTTAGCTTTCATAGCTAGATATTGACCTCGTGCAACCTCATTGTCGTGAAATAAGTACTTATTATAGCAATTTAAACACTCATTTGACCTTGGGGCTGAGTGCCGTCATACAGCCCGGAATTAATTAACTTGGCAGCATTTGTCAGAACGCCTAAGTAGCCCACGCTCACATCTGTAGTTGTTTACGCTTAGTTTTGTGGTTATGTTTTGTGCGTTCTACTACGAATTGTGTTTTGCTTTGTTTCTGTTCATTATTGCAAGAAAATGGAGCTAGGATTTGGATGGAAGTGCAGAAAATCAGCCAAAAGTTGTAACCATCTATACACAGACGACAGAAAGCGTTCCCGCCAAAATTTAATTTAAATGTCCAAGCGTGTTTGGCAGCCATTGCGTAAATGGTATGTCAATCAACCTCATTTATTTGACAATTGTTTGTGTTCGTATATCGTGGCGTCCTTTGTACTTGTGTGGCGATTTTTGTGAAATATTATCTTTGAACTTTATATTTTGACATATTGTGCAATTATTATGATTCGTAAAGGGGGAACTGTATATGCTTACTCATTCTATATAACGTGTCGCAATTTTTCTTCGTGTAGATGATTCTGGTATTGAACGCCTACGTTAAACATTCTTGTTTTCTCAGTCTACACGTAAATGTTACATATGTCATTGCGCTCAGTTAAGGTCATTCTCTAACCCCTCAATCACCATACACTACGCCAATACTGTCGCCTCTGTGTAGCTGGATTTACTCTGTGGCATGGTGGACGAGTTTTACATGTCAAATTTAGATTATTTATCAGCAGAAGTCAAGTGTCAACAAAGTGAATTTCAACATCAACTGTCAAAAAGCAGGGAACCAACTTTGGAATATAGTACTAATACACCGCTGTGACATCTTAACGCTCGTTCGCTGTGACGCCACTAAGAATAGATACGTGACATAACGCGTGCGCTTAGCGCTTTATTTCCGCCCTTTTGAAATTTTTCTTACGATAGAAATTGTGTTGAAAAAAAAATTAAAAATGGGGTGAGATTTTTTTATAAAACAGCATCACATAAAGCAAAAAAAACCAGTGATTTTTGCCCATTGCCGCAATTGTTTTCCTATATAAAATATATTGTGTTTTATGGTGTAATTCCTTGTATTTATACGATTTCTTTGTGTAAGTGTATTTTAGGACTTAAAAAGTGTGATTTTGACATTAATCTAAGACAAATTCCTAGTATCTATGCTTATTAGTGTGTATTGAAACATATCCCTTCAGGCCTTAAATTTATACATGCCACAGGTTTGAACGTGAGGCCATGCGAAACCCAAAGAAGACAAAAGCCTCAGGATGAAACATTTGACACGGCCAGCGAACATTTCGTTCATACTAAAAATGTCATTGCTCCTACATATTGAAACAAAGCTTTTTGTAGGTAGCGATCGATAAATAATTTCGCTAACACTTACCCTAGTAATTAATTGTATAATATCTACAGAGCGGAGTTTTTGTCTCCACAAAAATAGCTTGAGATTGGAGAAAATTGTGAAAGAAGAAAATTACATTCAAAGAATTATCTACAATACGTTACAATACAGCACAACGCTTGCTTTGATAGGACTAATACAGTGGTGTCCAAATGGGGCGGTATTGCCTCACAGTGGGCGCTGAAGCCATCCATAACATTGTCCTGAGTATATTGAAAGTATCAATGGTTTTCAAAAAAAGTAGGCATGTAGGCCTCTATGCTCAAGAATGGCTAAAAACAACCCAAAATTGGCCTGAAAATTACCTATCCGTCTAGCAGGCCTTTCGCAAATGCAGATACAACAGAGTCGTCAAATTCAGAAGAGAAACTAATAGCACTCACAACTAACGAAGAACTCGAATTAAAATTATTTAAACTACATCAGCCTCAACCATCTCATTTTTTTATTACTATTTTCTGTTGATTTTTTTATCTTTAATGAACAGTAGATATCATACTACGTTTGAAGGTCCTTTTACTTTCTACTTTGTGATGCTTACGAAAGATGGAACATCATAGGACTCCAGAAGATCAGGGTTATTCGTTCAAAATAGCCGCAGAGTATAAGGCATTAGGTACAGTATTTTTAACGCCGCTAGCATGTCGTGGAACGTGGAGGAAGGGAAAAATTAAAATCGTATTAAGAAAGTGGTTTATATTTATTTCAGCTTAATGTGGATTTATGTTTACGATCTCCTGACACAACAGTTATAATAAAACGTACGGCTTAGTAAAATAAATTATTTTTCAGTTATTGCGACGTGTAACTTTTCCAGAAAGCCTTTTAGACTAGTTAGGTAGGTACTAAACTTTAACGACTTTTAGGCGATTTTAAAACGTTTTAGGTAATAAGTATAAAATACCTACACAGTCGATCATTCGGTAATCTGTCGATCATCTCCAAATGCAATGAGCAGATTGAGAAAAATGAGAAAAATTAGATACCTCATGACAGGGGCGCCGACTTAACAAAATTTGTGTGGGTGCTCACCAAAACGTTTTAAAATATTAATTTGTTTATGTGATTAAAAATATACAAATAATTTCTATATATTTTTATTATTCGTCAAAATTGAGCATTGATTTTCAAAAAATAAAGCGGATAAATGCACAAAACGTTAGGTATACCTCAGCATTTTAAAATTCTAACATATCGACATTATTTCCGCAGCGGATTTTGTAGCTGTGATGTTTGGTTTCTTGGTTGTTGAAGGGTGTGTGAAAGACGTACCTTACTCAGTGATACGTCTCTTATTTGCAAGTTCACACATCTTCAATTTTGGTGCTGTTTGTGTCCATTTTTGTAGGTCCCGTGTCAGAAACTGACATGTACGTCAAAATTTTTTGATTTTGCTTTTTTTTACTGATTTGCCGGGGTTTTGCGCGTGTATCGCTGCCGCACTGGTGAAGGAGACTGTATACACTGTTTCTGCCACAATAAGGGTCTTTGAAATGCTGTAACAGCGCGCTTTTTCTCTTAGCAGGATCTATTAGCATGAGCATCGATTAAGGCGTACAGGTGACCCAGCTCGTTGCTAGGCGATAATCGAGTGACGCCTGACGTCTGACGCCTAACGCGTGACGGTCCAGTCTCATTAAACACCCACAGAGATCGCGAAAATGCAGGGCGCGCCTAAAGAAGTTTTCACTTCAAATATTCGGGAGTTTTAATCGGGAAGCGGAATTTTAATTGCAAATTCCCAGTTATGTAAAAATTTTAAAATTCTGAGTTATAATAATTTTGGAGTTATATATCGTAATTTTAAAATTCCGAGTTATCACAGAATATAATTTTAATTGTATTTCGAAATTCCAAATTCTCCAAGTTATATCTCGTAACTCTAATAATTATGTATAATTCCGAGTTATGTATAATTCAGAATGTTTATTTTAATTGTGACAACTTGGAATTGTTTATTAAAATTACGACTTATAACTCGTATCTTTTTAATTCCGAGTTATAATAAACATAAAATTCCCAGTTATGTCAGAATTTGAAGTTATAACTCGGAATGTTGGCATCAAATTTTTGAGTGGTCTGGTCTAAATTTTTAAATTCCAACTTTTTCGAATTTTTATATACCGAGATATAACTCAATAATTCCGAATTAGGGGAAAACCGGTCAAAATGAGGTACTTCAAATTTAGTAACCTCTAGAATTAATAAATTTATTTTTGTAGGAATGTTATATAGTTTTTTCATTGAGTAACTAATTTTCATTAACACCTAAACTTTGTAATAAAAATACAGTAATTTATTTCCAGAACAAAACTTAAAAAACAACAAAAAGACGTGTCCAAAAAAAGCATATTGCCCCGTTTTGCCCCCTAGGTAGGGCAAAATAGAGCATTACATATCAAGTCAAGTTGACTCTTGACTTGTAGTTTCATCATCTTCGTCGTACCCTACATATAATTCAGAATTTTTATTTTGATTGTGACAAGTCGGATTTTTTTATTAAAATTCCTCGGACTTTTTTAATTCCCAGTTAAATAAAAAATAAGTCATATCTCGGAACTTATACGTAACTTATACGTAACTTGGAATTTAAAAAAATATGAGGTCTCGGAATTTTAAAATTCTAAGTTATAACTCGCATTTTTCAAAATCCACGTTTACGTTATAACAATTGGTATTAAAATTTTATTTCAAAATTCCGACATCTTAGAACTTTAAAATTCCGACTTATAATTCGTAAAAAATACTTATAACTCATACAACCTAAAAATAACTTAAACTTACAGTAATAACTTAAAAATCGGAATTTTGATATAAAATTAATTGATATAAAAATAACATTCTAATGCCTTTCTAATGACTTTGTGTCCTTTTTGTTTTGGTATTGCCAGTGCCAATGTGCAGTTCTAAAAACAGTAATAAATAATACTTTCAGATTATAAACGGCTACACTTGCAATAAAATATAAAGTGGAAAGTAAGACATATCAGAGTTACAATTAAAATACAAAAACTAGGCGTGGTAAAGTAAGTTTGCTAGGACAATTGGCCATATTAGTTAGGTTATCAAAATCCGGGCGCGAAATTTGAAATGGGTTCCTAAACACACTTCAGCAAATTTGACTGCCATGTATTTCTTATGGGAGCTTCAAAAGTGTCATTTTCACATGGGAATTTCTCGGGTTTTGGGCATTTCTTAGTATTTAAACCTATTATACGTCAAACTTTAAACATATTTCTCTACAATTCAAGTCCAAATTATTTTTTTAGACCTATGAGTTAATTAAATAAATGCTTTTAAGTTAAATTGTCTGTTTTCCATGGACGTACGTCGCGTATTAGTTTTAACATTTCTTACGCAAGAGCGCCAGGTCAGCTGTAAAATGAAGGTTAAGGGTTATGTTATGATATTGACGGTGGGTTGTTTATTTGTTTATTACTATTTTGGTCAATGTTTATTGATGTTTATGGATTTTTTGCATTAATGATGTAATAATATACCTACTATGTACACTTTTATGAAAGAATAATGGAAAAATGGGCTCAAATGTCGATATCTCCAGATAAATAATAATCGGGTAAGTACCTACCTAGATACCGGATTATTATTTATATGGACATTTTTGTTATGTAAGGTTTTTCATTAAGTAATTAAACAGATACCGCACAGCAAACTTGATGATACTAATGGAAAAGCCTTGGAAAAACAACGGTATTTTGCTTTATACCTTTCGATCGAATAGATGTTCTGCACTTATTCCTATCATATGCATAGGTACTCTGTTCAGGGCCGGGGCAACCAAAAACAAGATACATTGATGCTCATACTGAATAGTGTACTTTTAATAAATTTAATTAGTCATCAAAATGAAAAGATTTTAAGTTAACTTAAACTACATATTCTGGCCTCTAGGAAAAAATGCTCTTATGGTTCCGAGTTTGATTAGGTAGGTACTAGGTACTCTATTTTCACCAATTTTCTAACCAACACTCAAAATCAATTATTTGCAATCAGAAAAAAATAGATAAATTTGTGATGGAAACTGCAAAACGTGAAATAGGTAAATCAAAATAAAATGAGATTAGAAGTTACCTAGGACACAAATATAATACAAGTTCAGCGATGTTGCCACAAATATTGCCGGTTTTTAAATTAACACAATGAAATTATAATTTATTATGTAAGAAACTCTTTATTAAATAAGTTTATCCAAAACCTTACAGTACCTACACAGATACTGTGGAGGACCATATTATGTCAAACCCCTTCCTCTCTGAACCATTGGATCAAGCAACAACATACGTTTTTCATACAAACATCGCCTTCTAAAATTGGTAATATTTTTATTTTGATAATGTTTAATCAACATTTTAACACTCTCTCAGTCAAATAAAATATCAAACAATGTATTTATTCAACTTTTTTCACTAAGAGGCAGTGACGTACCCACGGGGGGGGTAAGGGGGATATATCCCCCCAGGAGGTCCAAAGTGTTAATACAAAAAATAGCCAAAGCAGATGACATTTTCAGTGAAGGATATTAACTTGAAAATGTCCGCTAATACAAATTAAACACAGTTAATTCTTAATTGGACCCCCTTTTGCAATAAGGAACCAACTGACATTTTTTGCTAAATTGGGATATTTAGTTCGCTAGAATAGAACGTTTGTATTTTATTTATTCAAAATAAAGAACCAACTTATAATGAATAGGTGCGACATCTATTGACCAGAGGACCCAACTGAAAATGCAGGAACCGATCTTTTACTTTTTGCAATAAAGAACCACGGGAAACCCAAAAACAGCTACTCAGTACTCTTTATTTTATTAAGGTTACTCCAGATGAAAAGAGAAGCGAGGACAATAATGGAATGGAAGGCGGGAAAAAATTTGTTTTTTTGCAAAACCTGCTTTTAATTTATATTATTTCCTCTCACGTGCCTATTTTACAAGCTATTATTTAACTTCACTATTGGATAGTTAGGGTCATTTAATTTTGACCCGCTTCCATCTTATCGTTAGTTACATATTTTAATTTTAATTTCAGCGTCAAACGGATCAAAGCTCTCCAATGCACGCACATGAGTTTAGTGAATGTTTCCGTTAAGGATAAAGATTTTGTGTATGACTCAGAATCAGATGAGGGTTCTTCTGAAAACGAGACTAGATCCGAGAATGGTATTACTAATAACAATCCAATCGAAAAATCAGCAATGGAAAGCCAGAAAAGGGAGAAAGAGAAACTTTGAAGATCAAGACAGAAGCATAAGGAAAAGAAAGACTAACAACAATGACATGTATCATTCAGCAAAAAGAAAAGTAGTAGTTCTAAAACCATTTGTAGATTATACATATAATATATAAAATAAAAAGAAACATTAAAATAGTGTTACTGTTAAAATGCATTTCAGAAGAAAATGATTTTTACAGGAAATACGTTTTCGGGTAGTGTTAGTTTCCTCCCCAATGATGGCGACTTTGAAGATGTTGCGTGTGACCTCAAAAGGCAGAAAAGGGTTTATTCACCTCATGATTATGTTCAGATAATTAAACATTGTAGAAAAAAAACCCTTTTGTTGTAACTGTTATGGAAAAAGATGACAAAATATGATCAGCATGAACCTTATAGAGAAATAAATATCAACAAAAGAGGCAAGAGAAGGAAATCAGCATCAGCATTTTTTTTGTCAAAGCCTAGAAGCTCTTTGGCCCGAAGGAAAATCTATAGCAACAGCGACATTGTAAGATGTACGATCTTACATGAATCTCATTCCTGTTGCCGATCAACCATTTGACACTAATCTTGTCGGTGATATGCCTATAGAAGAAGATATTAACTGTTATAATGGAGAATTTGACTTTGTATTAGGGGACCCTGTGCAGGATTAGTCGTTCATAATTTCATAAGTAACAAAGTTTAATGTAATATTTTAAACAGTTTTTATTATTTGATTCCGTTTTAACTTTTTTAATTTTGGAAAATTTATTTTCTCAAAAAAGAATCAAGTGGTTTTATTCTTATGTTAATACAAAAATATAATAGTTTGTACATTAATCATTATTTGCGTTGTGTTTAAATATAACTACTGTTTAAAAAAATACATTGAGGTCTTACTTAACACGCCCTATTTTTTCAAAATCAATTTCTATAAAATGATTTTTCTCCTTAATTCATTTTTGCTAGCTGGTGTCTTATTGCAAAAGGGGGTCCAATTCATAGCCAAATTTGCTATAAGTTGGGTGGCATATTTTTTTCCACGCGAGTACGTTCAAAGTAGCCCAATTGGCGAAAAAGAGCTGAAGGGAGAAAACCCATCAACATAAAAACCTACCTGAGGAATTCTACTTGTCAAAACAGGCTTAATGGACTAGCAATGATGTCTATTTATAGAGATTTACCTATTTCCGAAAATGAAATTATCGATGAATTGGCAAAAAGACTTAGGCGACTAGATTTTGTTATCTGAAATAATTTTCGTATTTTTCAATAAAATTTTGTTTTTTAATTTTTTCTTAATTCTTATCCCCTCTTCCAAGGCCAATGTCTGGGTACGCCACTGCTAAGAGACTTTCTATATCAAGTTCAGGGCGTTGTCCTGAAGTTGAGTCCCTTTAAGACATCAATACATTAATTTTTAAACTAGGAACCCGCGCCAATTTGAGATCATAACCTAACTAATTAGATCAATTATCTCAATTCAGATCAGTTAAGACATTGTGGGTGCTTAAGCCCCTGAGCACCTACGTAGTCGGCGCCCCTGCCTCATGAGATGTCTATTGCATACATTCTTGCTGGAACCATTCATGAAATTTGCATAAAATTTAAAAAATATAAGGTGAACTTTAGAGATATACCTACCAGCCCGGATTTAAATAAAAACCCATATTTATGTACGTTTATGTAAGCTATAAGAAGCTTATAACTTCTTCTGACCCGGCTAACATGTGCAGAATTGGAACGCCGCCGCCCGGCTGGGGCCGATATTCTAGCGTATTGTGCACAACACTTACATGGTTCACCCGGCCCGCATTGCAGCGTGTGGCTACCCTGAGGTACGCCTGCGCTGATGGTTACGGAAGCAGGACGCGTTTGCCGGGAGCGGGAAACCGCGCGATCCCCCGGGTGCGGGTATCTTGAATTCTGGGCACACGGATGATATTGCGGCGCCTCCACATGCAGAATTGATAGACACGGTGCATGCTTGTCGCGCGATGGGATGCCGACGGATGACACAAAACTCTTAATGTAAATATTAATCCAGTTAAAACATCGCGAAAAAAGGGAAATAAATTATACAATTTGGGAGTGGGATTATTTGTTAAAGCATTATTCCAGATTTAAGGGGTTCCCTGAGTATCGGTGGCGCCACTATGAAAAACGTTTAATCTGTGCGATGAAACAGTCTTTATCTCAGGGTTTTAATGGTGCGGGAAATGTTTAAATCAATGTTTAGCACGTTATGATATTGCGATCTAGTCATTTATTTAGTACTTGTGATAGTTAATGTTCAGAAAATTTTCATTTTAGAGCTCGATTTAAGCAGCAAATAAAAATAAGATCTTGCAAAATCTTTATAGCAGATCTTTATAGCAAAATGAAGAAGTAGGAAAGAAAAAAAGAGAAAATACTGCTGCTGGACCACAAGATATGGAGCATGCTATGACAGCATACAAAGAAAACCTGTGTGGTTTTAACGAATGCTGTAGAATGTATAGCATTCCAAAACCTACTCTAATAAGACACTTGCTATCTTTAAATAAACAAGCCAATGAAAATATTCAATGTATGGGTCACTGCACTGTCTTCAATCTCAATTAGCTTTACGGAATAATATTCGTCACAATTTTAACATGAACAAGCAAATAACCGGTAAAACCTGGTACTATTCATTCATAAAACAAAACAACTTCTCATCACTCATACAGCCCCAGAAAATACCCCAGAATGATCAGATCCTCAGGATTTAACAAGAAAAGGGTCTATGAATTCTTTGATATTTTGGAAAGATGAAAATAATGGTTTTACAGCAATCACCATATTTAATGTAGATGAAAGTGGTTTTTCGACTGTGCAAAAGAAGAATAAAATTTTCCTAGCCAGAGACTAGGAAAATCTCTCCTGGTAATATTTAGATATACTTTAATCGATGTTTAAATATAGATGCTCCACACAAATTGTTACGATAACTAGCAGAGAGAACTCTGTTCGTTTGCCTTTTACCACAGGGGTCTTTCAGCTTCTTACTTATCTTGGGTAGATTATAATAGTCTGGACACAATGCTATTAATCCACCTTATCTGATCGTGTTTATTTCTCCCAACACAAGTGTCAGCTAGAGCACTACCGATGTTTCGTTCTGCCACATCTGATATCTCGAGAATGGGGCATTTTACACAAAAAATTATGAAGACCTTTTCTCTTGTAAATTAGAAGACTTAACTTTTTTATTCGAAACTTTTTTTTCTACCGTCACTATTTTCCAAGTTATTTCGATCGAAATGCACTAACTATTTTCGTCATTTTTGCGCCTTTATCTTCCTAACCGTTTTTAACCACTCTTATTGAATTTCACCTGTTTTCAAACCTATATATCATTAATTATCTACTGTATCTCAGAAACCAGGGGCTGCTTAACACGGCGGCAAAGTAGGCGTCAGCCCAGGGCGGCGCAATAAGAAGAGCGGCGGCAAACAAATCCTTAGCGATATTGAAACGAAAATTAATGGTGTTACAGAAATTTGAAGTACTACAAAATACAATGACATTGAACTTCGAAAAATTTTACCATGCGGCACACAGGACCGACAAAAATTAAGTGTAGGTTTTTATTTACTTTTTGACTTGGTAATTATGTATTATAATTGTTAGAATGTAAAAATATAGTTTTGAGATGATACTATTAACAACAACAAAAGGTTTATACTTTTATGCTTTATACTTTTTAGAGTTAGAGTATAGAGTTATCGCCATTTCGTGGTGCATGTGTTGGTGCTGTTTTCAGGGCTTGTGTCCATTTTTTGTAGGTCCCGTATCAGAAACTGACATGTACGTCAAAATTTAATTTGCTTTTTTTTATCGATCGATGCCGCACTGGCGAAGGAGGTTGTATACACTGTTTCTACCACAGTAAGGGTCTTTGAAATGCTTTAAAAGCGCGCTTTTTCTCATAGCAGGATCTATTATCAGGAGCTTCGATTAAGGGGTACAGTTTAGAAAAATATATAAAAACACATTTTATTTTATTTCAATAAACTTATTCGTAATATATAATTTTTTTTTCTTTCAAAAATGTATGGAATTCCAAAACATTTTCTTGTAAAAGTCGGTATTTTGTATAAATGTAATATTTATTGATATTCCCAGGTGCCAAGAAAACACGTGAAATTTTCAGAATTTTCGCCTGCGGCCCTATTAGGGTCTTATGGGGCAGATCTAAAATCCCAGTAGTGATGCACCCCCAAAATAAAATCCTGGCTACGTCACTGGTTATCACCCTTCAGATAAGCCTTCATGCAGTACCACCTCCCCCCAAAAATAAACCCTGGTTCCGAAATAGTGTGCGAAATATAACGGTCTGCCTATTTGATATGGATCACAGAATTTCTTAGTGTGCAATTTTGTGTACACTCTATAGAAACGTTGGGCAGAACTCATTAGTAACCGGGTCTACCGCTGTAACTGATGAATTTTAGGCGGTTCTAAATTAAATTAAATTTCATTGGTCAGAGGTAAAGACGCCGGATTTCCTTGGATATATTGACGCATGCGCTGTTTCATGCATGTGTGTTTTGGCGCGACAGTGGCGTTTCACTGTCTCTTATATACGGTTGATTCGCGATATAAATTAATTATAATATCGTGTTATACGCGCGTGTTTAGTGTTTTCATGCAATGGAAGCGACGAATGCGAGTAGTAGTGGTTCTAAAACCAATAATTCCAATCGTAAGCAACCGAATTTGACAGGAGGAGAACTGAAAATGATCAAAAATGTATACGAAGGAATATTCTTAAGATAATAAAAAAACTACCCCAAGTACACTTAAAAACAATGTTAATAACTTGGATATTTTATTAATTTTTTTTTATTCTGCCCCCTCTAAAATGATACGCCTATGGAATTTCGTTCCCTTCGCCCCTCATCTGCCTGAGCCGTCCATATGCTGGTGATGAATCACTCCACATTATTTCGGAACCAGGGTATAGTTACGTTTATGCTTGTCTACAGTTATATATACCCCAAATATAGTCAGTATAAATAAGGCTTTTCAGCTTAACAGCTGTAGGAATAATTTGCAAAAGGCGCATTAGTATTAAATCCTTCTAGTGCGTGTTTATACAGCGTGAATATATTTATTAAGTTCGAACACGATTTTGTTGGAAAATACATGAACAGATATCTCTAAAATACCTATATAGACACGAGAGGGTCATTGTATAGTCATGTATTCTATCTGAGAATATACACTTATAGTCATGGGCGCCGTTACATATGGGCAGGACCGTGACATTTCGCATAGTGCAGTGATATTTCAAATAAGGGAAGCAATTCTTAGAAATCTACCTATATATTAGTAGTGGAACTCAATTTTTATCCTTTTTGGCGTAACGTATTACAACTACAAATAGTTGAATTAAATTAGTCACATCGGTTGTTTCATCTAGAACAATAGCAATTAATCGAGTTTGTTTAATTTCAAATTAAATTTTGTTTGGAATTCCAGGACATCAGGTGAATTAAAACCATACTACAGTAAGTAATTTTTTAAAACAAATGCCGTATTTCACTACTAACAGAAATTATGTCTTTAAAGTTTCATCAATATAGGTACCTAGTCTTTTTGTTTCTATTAACCACGCCATGCTGACTGTATATTTAACTAAAATCGTACATATACATATTATTCATATCCATGACGTGTTCGTTCGTGGTCGCGGTTATTCGGACATGACATCCTTGTCAAACGTTAACCGGATTTTAAATAATGCACGCCCCTGCGATTTAGATAGATGAATTTTCCTCCAATAAAAATATGCAAGAGACTAATGATTTGGGAAACTATGTAGATTTACCTACTAAGTGGGCAAACTTCAGTGCTCACGAGAACAGAAGAAAAATTTAACACACACTAGCCCGGACATCTAGGATTACTTTTAACTTTCAGTTCAATATTTATTATTAATATTCCACTGCGCGTGTGCTTAAGTAAAATACAATATGTATATTATAACCTGGAGGTTTGGTTAAAAAAACTGCCGACTAAAAAGCAGTACACGTTCAAGGCCTGACTCACAGATCACCCGCACCTGCCGGGGCCCACCAATTAGCGGGTTTTTCACCTTTTCCCTAAATCCCTCCCTTAACATAATTTCAAAATACTCAAACAGTTTTGCGCCATTTTTAACTTGAAGGTGTCTGAAATTTGAAGGTGTCTATGCATATTGACCCAAATAAGTGCAAAAAATATCAGCTCCATAGGTCTAAGTCTAGATGCCTGCTTTGTATGAGACTACCTATCATTAGGCATTTCTGATGTCTGATGAGTAGTAGCAAATGACTGCTAGATGGATCTAGTTATCTCTCGCCTACATTGAACTGCTTCTGGACAGAGACTGATTGGGTTGCTTGTATTCTCATTCATCCTTTCTTTTACCTACGGTGTACTGATATGAGAGCCTATATAAGAGCTCGAAAGTAGTCCACCTGGCCTGGTGAAAGAATTGAGTAATGACCGTTAGCTACCAAATCGGATTTACAGGTATAATTCATTACAAGGAGGCGTATTAGCCCTCCTAGTAGATGCTTCCTATAAATCTATTCAGTTTCTTTTGGGAAGATTATTACACAATAATATACAATAATAATAATAGTCAGTTTGATGGTGAGGGCTAGGTTGAGCTGAAAATGCAAATTTTTTTGAAATTAAAATTCTGCGAAAACTGATTTAGCAAAAAATTTGCTTTGATTTTTATTTGACAACAGAGACCTCCTCTTATACCCATTACCCATCGTATGCCTTTCACATGATACAAAAGGGTCCTAAGAACTTACAGTTAAGTATCTAGTTCCTGTAATACCGATGATGAGTTTAATTTTAGTTTAAACTCTGTTATCACATATGTTTGTAAAGTTGTTATAAGTTTTGGACGGATTAATCATTATTAATATTAACCGATTAAGGTAACAAAGCAGTTATTTAAATATGGAACATTATCGCATGTGTATCCCAAAGACGCCCTGTGACGCCAGCAACTCTCTCTCTCTCTCAGTCACAATTGGTGATCTCAAGGATTATATCGTTGTGGTGATCTTAGCTTTGTAGATGTTTTCTAGTTCTGAGTTCTGTGGTAATCTGCAGTCTGTGACCACAGAAAATCTGTACTGTGACCACACATCACAATAAATAAGAATATTCTGTGTTTGTGGTAGGGTAGAAGGTGCTAGAACCACAGAAAAAGAGCTTAATTAACTTTTGTGCTAGTGTTAGAACGAAAACGAACTTTTTGTTTTGACAGTTTCTTAAAAATTGTGGAAAGTGCCGCAAAGGCAGAATATTGAAGTCATTCTAATTGTAATAAAATATGGTAGACTACAGCAAGTGGAAGAACATAGAGGTGGGAACTGACAATGACATATTAAATAAGGTTCCAATGAAAACATTTGATAAATTTCCAGATTTCCGACGATGAAGATGAAACGCATCCGAATATCGACACCCCATCCCTTTTCCGATGGAGGCATCAGGCTAGGGTTGAGCGTATGGAAGAGAGGAAGCGCGAAATAGAGACATTGGAGAAAAAGAAGGCTGATATTCTTAAAAAAAGTAACGAAACTAAATCAAAAGTCGTCGAAGCTGAAAAGTCGAATGCTGATAACTTGGAAGACTTGAAGAAAGCCTTGGAGGCGCTTGAAAAGGAGGATGATACTATTAAGAAAGAGGAGGAGGAGCTTAAGAAGAAAGATAAAGTAATTGCATCGCAGTTTGATTTTATTAAGGTTATGTTATTGATTAGGTGGATAAACCAAATTCTTCTGCTTTACAGCTCACACCTTGGAATGTCGATACCATCAGTAAACCAGGCTTTCAGAAGACCGTAATCAACAAGAAACCAGTACGCCCTAAAGAGGAAAATCTAACGGAGGAGGAACGCGAGGCCCGAATGAAGAAATTCATCAAGGAGAATGAAAAGAACCTGAAACATTTTGGCATGCTGAAACGCTACGAAGACTCGAGAACCTTCCTGAAAGAGCACAACATTTTAGTGTGCGAGGACACGGCAAACTACCTTGTAATTTGGTGCATTAACCTCGAAATGGAAGAAGTACGACTACCTTTCTGTATGTATTAGCAGCGGAAGATAATCTTTTTCTACTTACAGAAACACGAGCTGATGCAACATGTCGCTCACCAGACCATATGCATGCAGTACATTCTGGAGTTGGCCAAGCAGCTGGATTACGATCCCAGGGCGTGCGTAGATGCATTTTTCTCCAAAATACAGGTTGCCGAGATTGAATACAAGCAGTCGTTTGATGACGAATTAAGCCAGTTTAAAGAGAGGATACGTAAGCGTGCCGCCGAGAAAATTGAGGAAGCGATAAAAGTAAGAATAAAGATTAATAATAAGCCTTATTTTCGAGTGTTTGTTTTCAGGAAGTTGAAGAAGAGGAGAGGCAGAAACGGCTCGGTCCTGGGGGGCTGGATCCTGTGGAGGTATTTGAGAGTCTGCCAGATGAGCTTAAAAAATGTTTCGAATCACAAGACATCAAACTTCTGCAGG
This sequence comes from Tetropium fuscum, assembly GCA_964058915.1. Taxonomy (NCBI): domain Eukaryota; kingdom Metazoa; phylum Arthropoda; class Insecta; order Coleoptera; family Cerambycidae; genus Tetropium; species Tetropium fuscum. Next base: position 579,450 of record CAXKVY010000188.1, on the reverse strand, counting down.
ACATAATAAGCAAAATGGATGAAGAACAAGCTAAATACCACATGAAGCGGTGTGTTGATTCAGGGTTATGGGTGCCGGAAGGTGGTAAGAAGAAGCAGGAAGAAGCGGGCGACGTACAAAGTACAGATGCCGAAGCGTCACCTGAGAAGGAATAAAACGCCAGGTTACATCGGTTTTATATATGTCTTATGCCTTTGTAAATGTTCTATGTATCATAATGTCAAATTAGAACAATATAATTATTTCTGTAGTTTTTATCGGATTTTTTAGTTGCTACTTTAATATAGTTTTAGAGATTAAGGACTGGTTGCACCAAGGGCGTTGCCAACGTTTAAGCTGGGGTGGGGGGGGGCAGCTCAAAACGTTATGAGGGTTCCTGGCACTTGAGAAATTCCAGAAAAGATCCATTTGAGCAAAAATATAAACTATAATGGATTTGAGTACTTTTGAAATAAAAATAATATTTATTCACTCAGTGTATACATAAATTATATTAAAGACGAAATTGTATAAATGACGGGAAATCGGGTTTGTGCTGGGCTCATGCTGCCCCCCCCCCCCTGACGACGCCCATGGGTTGCACCACTGCTTAAAGAGGAAGGTCAAGCTTTAATTTAAATCATGTTTCAATTTGAAATGTGATTTTCTCCCCAATGGAATTGTAAAGAAATATATAGTATTAATTATTTGGATGGTGGCTGATCTCCAACCTTCCAAAAGTCTCGTGACATGAAGCTCTGGTCTGAAAAGGGCTAGGACACTTAATAATTTCATTTAATAATAAGAATCTTGCAATACTAATCGAAACAAACTTATCGGTGATGGTTTAGTACTTAACACAACAATTTGTTTTTTGGTGCACCAATACCAAGCAACTTGATATATACAAGTTCATTTATTTTGTTGTCGTATTTATTTATATTTATAACACTGTATTTCGTTTGTTATTTAAATAAAATTTTAATCCGTAATTGTATTTAACTTATTTTGTAAAAATTTCTGCTCGATACTTTATGCCACTTGTAAATTATAGAAAGATTATAATTATATAAGTATTGTTAAAAATAATTACTCAAAATATGGGTACCTAACGTATATTTTTGATGTATATTTTACTTTTCTTCAACACTGACAAGTGAGAAAAGCATTGTATAATATATTAGTAGAAAAAAATCTGAATACCGAATATTCACTTTTGAACATTTTAGGAATATTTTCTGCATGTTTTTAAAAACATGTCTGTCTGTTGTCCTGTAAGTCTATTGTCAATCGATTAAACAACTGAATTAACTAAAATGTAAATTTTTATATGCATATAACCTGTACTTACCTCAAGGACGCAAATAAAGAATTATTAAACTATACAGGGTGATTGAAGATATAATTTCTTGTTAATAATGGATATACCTATTATATGAATGGTTATAAAAAATATCAAAAAGGTAAGAAATATGCAAATAACTATTTGTATCAAACAAGTATTGTTTTAACCATTTTGCATTTTAAATATTTTTGTAAAAATAACACTGGCATTACTACATTATAGTCATCTTATTTTGGGGTACAATTATATTATAAAGATTCACCAAGCAATACCTAATGCTTCTTGAAAACTACCTAGGTACATTCAAATTACTTTTAGTAATGTCAATTTACTGCTTTCAACTGTTTTCTATTTTTCTACATTTCAGCACAGTCATAGCTCACTGGATTATAAAGTAAAAATAGAAAATTATTGTTTTTTCATTTCCTCATACCTATCTAAGTAATCATTGTGTTGGAGCCAGAGGCTTTTTTTAGGATAAAAATATACCTAATACCTAGATTTTCTCATATTTGTTTTCAGAAAGTAATTTTTTGAGCGAAATACTTTCATGATTAATATGTAGGTAGAGATCAATAAACCTACATCATATATTTTTAATATATAATTTACTTTTCATCAACACTAAGCAAGGAAAGCACTGTATTAGTCGAAAAAATCTAAATCCCGAATAGGTACCTATTCACTTTTCAACATTTTAGGAATATTTTCTGCATGTTTTTAAAAACATATAGGTATATCCTCGCATTCACAGTAGACAATTTGTATTGATAGGGACTCTATTTCCAAACAAGGTTACTTCTATCTTTTGACGACAACACGATTTTTATTGGTTCCTTTGCAGGTTTTTGTCAAAGCTGGGGTTGGTATAATCATATCAATATATTATCTAGTAGATATATGAGTATACCTAATGCTCTCGAAAATAATATTCGACGAGGGCAACAACTTTTTTTTTATTACCACGAAGAACTTATTGAATGTTGATATGAAAATGAAACAGATTCTGACACTGTAACATATCAGTAGTGGTTCGGCCAAATATATACTTTAGTATCATTTAAGTTTATAATAATAATTATGCATTATCTACGACATGATTGTATCTCCTAGTTCTACTTGACAACTCGGCTTAATCCATTGTTAATTTTTTTTACCCCGAACAATGTTTATAAAAATTTGTACGCCACTGCCTAACGTTCTTCCTCTAAATTTGGTACACTCTTTTGGTGGATTAATTTTTCTGGGGTTACATTACATGCCCATTCTGTATGTGTTTCGTGCGTGTACACATTTTAAATAATTAGTTGGCGCCTTCCCCTTCAGGTTGTCAAACCTTGCATTTTTGTAGAATATTAATTGCTTTCCCTAATTATTATGATCAATCGTGTGGAATTATAGCTATTGAATTCATCTAAACTTTAGGTTTGACTTATTTATTACAACCATATAAGAAGCTCCGGACTGAAACCAGTTTAGGCCAACTTAACCTCAAAAAATAAGACGCTGTCATTTTAACAAAACATTCGTTCTTTGTGGTAAATATGATATTTTTGAGACTAAAAAATTAGAATTATAGATATGTGGCCCTTACTACTGGATATGACAAAAGACGAATCTATACAAAATCTTAGAAATCTGGGTATGTCATACATAAATAGTATTATTTTCCAGTCAAACTGTTCTTCTTTCTAGAATTAGAAGCCTATTCTCATCTCGTTTCGGCCCTAAGAGCACAAGGTCCTCTTAGTTCGGATAAACGAAAGCTGCTGAAAGAGACGAGTATTGCTTTGAATATAACACAAGAAAGGCATAAAGCGGAAGTTAGGAGGGCTATTAGCGATGAAAAGTTAAATACAATTGCATATCAGTAAGACATCAATTCATTAACTTATTCTAGCTTTTGCAACGGTTGTTTGTTTGTAGTGTAACTGGCCATACAGAGACTCTGGAAGACTGGGCTCAGGAAGGTCGTAGATTAGTACCGCTCTTACCAAGGACAGCTCCACAAACTGCTTTCTCGGCTTTAGCCGATGAGGCAGCTGATTCTGCAACTCAGACTAATAAACAATTACCGTCACCGGCTAATACTGAGAGAAAAAGACATGCAGTTACGCAGATGACATCTGCTGTGGCATCTGAGTCTAATAAGGTTGTACCTTTCCGAATCCCAGAGCCTCCTAAATCTGAAGACACTAAAAAGAGAAAGCTTCCAGTTTGTTCGGAGAACAGTAGTTTGGCACAACATCTTCTGGCACCCAAGCTTTGTAGAATACAACAGTTATATAGGTGAGATAGTTTTAATTCATTGTAAAGTAAATTATTGATAACATCACAGATTTGTTTTGTAGACAACGGTCCAAGCCAAAGACGAAGGAGCCACATAAAAAGATGGATCAAGATCAATTAGAGCTAATTCAGCATAGGGTGATGCAGCAAGTTCCTCAAGCCGTGCAACAGACCGCAATTTGTTCCAATCCCCAATCGCCGCTAATTGGGCAGAAAGTAAATGTGCTCCAAAACATTAGTCTACAGCCTATTAAGGAGGAGACGATGGAACACGAAGAGATCAGTAATATGCCTTCAAAATTGTTCGAGCACGTTCCGATCGTACCAGTTTGTTCGAATGAGAATCAGGCCCCCAGACCTAAACTTATCACAAACGTAAAACCCAACACAAACATCACTATTAAGCAGACATCATCTCTTCCTCCAGGACCAAGTATTGAGGTACAAAAATCTATTAAAATGTGTTCCTCTAAAAAACCGGTCACGAAAACCGTGAACTCGGGTCAGAAGTTGATCGTGGTGTCCAATGCCCAAACAATCACCTCCAACAGTATTCTACAGAGGACGCTCCAGATACCCTTTGTAAAAAACGTTTCTATTAAAAACTTTGAGAAATTCAAGATCGTAACCAGTAACTCGACCCCCACGAGTATTCACGTCACCAACGTAACTAACTCTGGGGTGAACTCTGTAAAGCACAAGGTGGTGACAGTAAAGACTAATCCGACCACGAAAAAAGTGATTCCCTTCTCCCAGTTACAAGTGTTAAATTCTAAAGGCAGCATAAAAGTGTTGCCGCTAGGCGGCAAAATCGTCGGTAAGACTATGGCGGCGTCCTCGTCCCCTTTGTATATCATGAATACGATGGGTACCACTCAGTCGTTCACCAAAAGCATTTCCAGCTCTCATATTATTACCACCAGCAAGGTTCAAGGTAATACAAGTCAAGATAACGGCTCTGCGGCGGCCGAAAATGTAACGGAACCCGCAGAAAAAGTGGTACACAGCCCGAATCAGGAAAACGGTAAGTCCTCGGTCTTGGAAGACATTCTCAAAGCGTCCGGGGTGATTTTAGAAGAAGGCGGAGCGGAAGATTATGACACAAAGATAGAGGAGTTTCACATTCCCCAGAACAAAACGCGGGATGGTGAAGGAGATAGTGATATTAAAATCGATGAGGAGGATAAAAGTGAAGAAGTGCAAAATTATAATTGCGCCGCCTTGCCCGAGCACACCGCAAAGGAGAATGTTGAAATGGCTGAAATTAGTAAGTAAAACGCGGCGATTGCTAATATTTTGTTTTATTAGTATTGAGAGGTGACGTTACTACATTTTCCTGGGCATGGTTCCAGACTTATAAGTGGGACACCTTTGTCAGCAATATTTCAGGTAGATAGAAAATATCGTTGATATTCAACATAATCGATGCTATTTGTTAAATTTGCATCTTGAAAAACTGTATTGTCTGTTTATTATTGCGTTTAATGCGGATACATTTTTTTTTGTTTTTTTAATTTTTTTTATAAAGGAAAAAAAATATTGTAAAATTCGGGGGCTTCACGCCTAACACTTAGGCCTTGTTTTTGGAGGTGGTGTATCCTCTACGAGCCACTATATACTACATAGTTACAAAAAATGCGTCATATTTTACGGTTATTTTGAAAAATGTACTCATTATTGCTCATCGGTCTACATAGCAAATTATGCAAGCCGAGGTACCTTCATTGCACGGTTGATTGAAAGAATTGGGACGTCTTGAATGTTACCGGAAAAACTGTACTGCCTGGGTCGAAGTTTAAATAATTGTACATTAGGGTGGAGCTTGGGGACGGGCTGTAGCAGTCCACCTGAGACCTGGGAACACTCTGCTGCGGGCGTGTGGTCCCCGATAAATGGTAATGAGACAGAGTTATAAATCTCGGTGACTCAGAACCAGGCTATCATACATAAATTGTAAGAGACTTTGTCGCCTACACCCGTAATAAATAGGATGGTTTGAAGAAAAGAACTATTTAAGTAAAAAAGTTTTTCAAGTAAAATAATATTTGTGTTCCTTGGTAATTTGAATTTTGTGTCAGAAAACCTCGAATTCGGTGATATGACGAGCTAGGGACAAATTTTAAATTTTCAACAAACTCGGAAACGTTTCATTTGCAAAACTTTCTACAGATGGATTTTTAGACTGCAGAGAATTATTTAAGAAATATAATTTTTTATTTAAAAAATAAAAAAATCAGATCAGACTCTTTTAGATATATATGCACAATCGAGAGCCACAAGCAGATGCAAACTGAAATTTTCATATTTCCCACTCCACCCTACTGTATATGGACTTTGGTTTGAATTTTTGCATAATCCGTGCTAGTGTGTATAATCCTTGAGAAATAATAAAGAGGTGCAACGCTTCTACAAGTTTAACGCCCTGTATCTTGGAAATTAAGGCCTTAATAAAAAATGTATGGCAAAATATTCTCATGTTTAGACCATGATCTAGTGATTCAGCTTGTGCAGTTCAAAAGTGTGACGTTAAATTCGAAAAATATGGATGTGAGATAGTTGAAGAAATTGTTTCTGATTTTTAATTATTAATGCCTCATTATTTTTTTACGTTAATTAAATTTTATTAAAAAAATAATTAAAATGAATTGAATTTGTTTATCAATATTTAAGCCGCACAATTTTAATGTTAAAATACACGTTAAAAATAACAGGACCGAATCACAGAACTTGGATTTTATTTATGGACAGAATACCAGAAAGAATAACTTTATTGAAATAGGAATATCCATCCCTGGTTCCGAAATAGTGTGGAGTGATCAATGAGTTCATCACCAGCATATGGACGGCGAAGGGAACAAAATTCCATAGGCGTATCATTTTAGAGGGGGCAGAATAAAAAAAATTAAATAATATATCCAAGTTAATAACATTGTTTTTAAGTGTACTTGTGATGGTTTTTTTTTATTATCTTAAGAATATTCCTTCGTATACATTTTTGATCATTTTCAGTTCTCCTCCTGTCAAATTCAGTCGCTTACCATTGGAATTATTGGTTTTAGAACCACTTCTACTCGCATTCGTCGCTTCCATCCCATAAAAACACTAAACACTCGCGTATAACACAATATTATAATTAAATTATATCGCGAATCAACCGTACATAAGACACAATGAAACGCCACTGTCGCGCCAAAACATACATGCATGAAACAGCGCATGCGTCAATATATCCAAGGAAATCTCGCGTCTTTACCTTTGGCCAATGAAATTTAATTTAATTTAGAACCGCCTAAAACTCACCAATGAGAGCGGTAGACCCGGTTACTAATGAGTTCTGCCCACCATTTCATAGTGTGGAGTGATTCATACATAAATATCACACCACCATCACAATTGAACGATCTGCCTGTTTGCAATGGATCACAGAATTTCTTAGTGTGCAAATTTGTGTACACTCTATAGTACACAAATTTGCACACTAAGAAATTCTGTGATCCATTGCAAACAGGCAGACCGTTCAATTGTGATGGTGGTGTGATATTTATGTATGAATCACTCCACACTATAACCAGGGTTATAACTATTCATTAACCAATATAAATGCATCTATTTGCCTCTCACTCTACAAAATCCCAACCTTAAATGTCAAATCTTTTTAATTCGCAACTTTATATGGTCTTATCTGTGATCAACTGATACAGGCTATGAGAAATCAGGTACAAACCGTACCCAAAACTCATCACAGCAAAGCAAGAGAAAAATAAGTTATTTCTAGGTCTACTTCACATAAATGGGATTTTTTATTTCTAGCAGAAGAAATTTGTGATAAGGAGGATGCGATTTCCAAGGAGCTGATTGAGCCAGAGAGTCTGTCAAACCAGGTGGAGGAAAGGAAGGTTATGAGTAGCGAACCGGAAGACAGTACTAGTAACGAAATACCCCAAGCCAAAATACCGGTGGAATGTACGAAATTGAGTGATACTGATGAACCCAACTGATATTTATTTATTTTCTAATATAATATTGTATAATTTGTATTATTTTTTTGTAAATTTTTGTATGTGTTCATGATCTGAAGATGATTTGTTGTTTTTGGATAGAGTTTTAAAAATTTAACTGTTTTTTTTTATTGATGTACATTAATCATATGAAAATATTTTTAAATAAGTATTTTGCTCAAAAGATTATTGATATTTTATTTATGTGTTAGAAAGAAAGATTGGCGTCAATATATTTATTTTTAAATTATGTAAGTGAATTGATTTGTTGACAATTCTTTTGTACATAAACTATTTATAGAAAATCAGTGTTTAATTCCAGATTATATAGATCATTTCAACTTTTATGGTTTTACTTACTTTGAATAATCATTTATATCAAGGTTTTATTATTTTTGATAATAATAGAGATTAGAGATATATCCACAGTTTACCAATCAGTAGGCTGTGATATCTCTATCCCTCATTTAAGGGATGGGTCTAGATATATTTTTTGGGGAGTAAAAGTTCAAAGAGTCTCGGAGGATTGGGTTTTTAAATGAAATGAAGTGTCTTAAATTGAGCTATTTTAAGCAGAATAATTACAGATTTCATTCACATTGAACTTGTTATTAGAATGGACAAATACTTGAAAAAAGACGAGCGTCTCACAGAAGTATTCAAGTGGCCACAGCATGGCATCAAGATTGTGCGTGATGTTTTTGTTGTACTTTGCAGAAAAAGGTCTCCTATGCCATGTACACGTATCTTTAATCTTAACATTCTTGGGACACAACTGCTACTCCTTGGCAGACCTTATGTCATGTACACATATCTTTACTATCTGCTTAATCGCCGAGCCTGTAACAAAACTGGACCTCATTGGTCCACAGCGCCCTTTTTGTAGACTTTAACGCCAGTAAAGTGACTTCAAGTGACACCTAATCTAATTTTTGTTACAAAAAACGTCAGGTTTTGGTAAATGAAGTAACTAGTGTCTCGTGCAATTATCGATCACTGCTCTACCTTAACATTTAGAAAATAAGTTACCTTTGTGAAAACATATATACTTAAGACAAAATCTATTAGGTATTTTTATTCTAAAAAACACGCTGGTTCGATTACAATGATTACATTAAAACCTAGTTTGGATTATAAAGGAATGAAAAAACAATATTTTTATTTTGCACTATTTTTTTAAATAATTTACACCATCCAGTGAGCTATGACTGTGTTGAAATGTAGATAAGTAGAAAACAGCTGAAAGTAGTAAATTGACATTACTAAAGTAATTTGAAAATATTAATTATCAATCAACTGATCGATTTCTTTTGACACCCGCCGTACCCGTAGTAGCCTCGTATGATCTGTGAGTAGCCTTGCACCGCTTCAAAAACAGTAACAGAATTTGATTATCTTTTTCAGTTGAATTCGGTTTTTTTTCACCTTCAGTGCGTTTGGGTACCCAACCCGCACTCAGCTGCCATTTCGACGGAAAACGTCCCATTGCTTAAACCACAAAGGTGCTCTGTGAACCACACTCAGTCTCTAGTCTTCATGATTTTAACCAGAACATTCAAATCGTAGGTTATGTTTATGTATTATGTTTGTTTACGTTTCCTATCGGGGGAACGAGTAAAGTTTGTCGAGTTGTTTCAACACACATTTGACTAGTGCAATACTGATATACTGATTTGATTCGTATGGTTTATGGTTTATAACTATGCATGACGTTCCTGCCAACTTTCAAGATTTGGATAGTATATATTATGACACCTATCTACCATACCAAATATTCAAAGAGAGAAAGTGTTTGATACGTCTAATAGACTATCGAGTTTGTAAAGTTGATTTAAGGATAGAAAATCTATTTCGATATTTGACATTCTATTTTTAGGAACCTATTTTTTCTGCAAAATTATGTGGGCAATGAATAGACTAATAGCACAGTATACTCTGTGTCACAGCTCTCTCTTCTGTGACTGTGCTAATAGATTCCTGTGTCAGTGTATTTGGTTGTAATTTATCTGTCAGAATAGTTATGATCCATAGCCATAATAATGAACTTTACACAAGTAAAACAGGGAAAAGAAATATCATAAAGCGCAACAGCAATATTTTAAGACACAGTATTTGAATACACAAAAGTCAACACAGAAAAACAGAACCTACACGGCAACAAGTCTTAAAAATATAGATTATGCGATGTGTATGAGTTCGTGATATGGCCGTTAAAAATTAGTGGCGCTCTTGAGAAATGATGAGTTTTAGTTTATTAATTTTTATGGATTGGTGTTGATGTCAAATCAGATATTCTATCGTTAAATCAACTTTAATACCTTGTATATACCCATGGATATTAATTGAGCTTCTTGAGCAATGTAGTAGTGTCTTTTGTAGACTGTAAATGAAATGCAATACTCTGTTGGCAAAATAAAATTTACTAACAATTCTCACAGCATAGATATATTCAGATCCAAAAATTAACAAATTGGTAATATAAGGTATTTTATTTCAATGATATAATTGTTCAAAATAGTATTACAATCATAATATGTATATACATAATACTCAACAATCTTAATTATTCGTATGAAGTTAAATAAAACCGCTAAAAAATAATAGTAAATCGTCAATTTGGAGGCGCCTCACTTTCGTCATTGAGCCTCTGCCGCTTCTTAGCTCTTATATCGGCCATTGTCTGCTCAATGGAGCGCATATCTTTTTTATTTTCACTAGGCACTAAAAAAACACGTGAAGTAAAATCTCGCAAATACCTGCAATAAGTTTACCAACTAGTGGTACAATACGGATACTTACCAAATCCATAGGATTTATTAGTTTCTGTTTTTTTTGCAGCGTCTAAGGCAGCGTCCTGGCCTATAAGATGAGCATATTTATCTTTATAATTCGAATTAGGAACAAACTTTTTGTCTCTTTTCTTAGAGATCTGTGATTCTTCTTGCTTCTCAAGTCGTCTCTAAAATAAATGCGAGCTTTTAATATGTAACGATTAGCTGTAAGTGGAGATAACCCAAAAATATTAGTCAAATATGCTTACGCTTGGTTGTATAAAGGATTTTACACCTAAAACTTATAATGTGTGAATAGAAATTTAATTTAAATAATCACCTTTTCAAATAGCTGCTCTCTGATGTGTTCATTCCAAGGTTCACCGCGTCTCCTTGCTGCTAATTCGTCATCAGAAGGAGGATTATCTTTATTATACACTCTTATATACCTATCAACACCATCAATTCCAAATGCATAAGAAAGTAAACCATTTGATTCTGCTGCTTCGTGACTAAAAAAATTAACAGCAATCAATGTCAACTTATTACTACACTGGAGTAAAATGCCCACAATATCCTTTAATAAGTTTAATGGTCTTATTTCACTGTTTATTTTGAACTTACACAATACTTCTACAAATCTGATCCATTGGCTCGAATTTCAACATTGTGTTTTTTGGATCCTTGAAGTGTGACCCCAGTTTTGCCTCGACCCTCTCCTTAAATCGCTTTAGTTTTGCCTTTTCCTCCGTTTGTCGTCGTTCTAGCTCCTGTTTTCTCTCTAAGAACAACAACAACAAATTAATCATAAACTGTATTTAAAAATAACCAGCTTACTTTTCACCAATAATTTTTCCTTTTCAGTCAAACTGGGTGGCTTATCCATTGCATTCATGATCGATCCTAGCAAATCCATTTCAACAGACAGCCTTTAATTTCTTCAAATGAACAACAATAAAGTTGTTAAAAATTCGTATCAAAACAAATCAATATTTCTGTAAGCAATTTTTTTGGTTATGTTCCAAGAATACGTTATGATTTATCATCATAAACTGAAATGTTCCTACTTTTCCCCTTCCTCAAATATAATTTTCAACTTGTTTTCTTCCAGACATTCCTTAAAAATTGCATACAATGTGATTAGAGTATATGCTAAATTTCCCTTTCCAAGTAATATACAAATACAAATCCTTAGCAAGAACGCATGAATCAGTTAAAAATTTATAAACTTGTATTTACCGCCACTTTTTTAAAAAATATTGAAGGAGTGAAGAAACTTGTCATGGAAGAAGAATAAGAGATCTGGGATCGTCTTCAGCTCGTGACTCTGTGGCATAGAACTCTGTGGGCGTTTCACACAATGAATATCACATTTCCGTGAGCGACATCCACCGAATGAAGTTAGTGGCGTAATCCGTGTGGTTCTGTGGCCCTGGGTGATATACATAGATAAGACGTGATATATTTGGTTACTCTGATTATGATCTCGGATGGGTGCCGGTTGGTGCTACTGATGTAAACGTCAAATCGTGAGATACGAAAGTCTGTCAAATAAAAAGTTGAAAAACAAAAAAAATGGCAGCGGAAATAAAGCCAGCAACTCAATCAAACGAGAAGTTTTGTACAACGAAAAAGCCAATTTTACTATCAAAATTAGATGGATGCAGTGATGATATAAATGCCGCTGTACTTATACCAGGCGAGGAGGGAATCATCAGTGTTTCAGATGATAAGTAAATATTGCAATTTAATGAAATGATTTTATCATATTGATCATGTTTTTTCGTTTAGAACGGTCCGAGTATGGTTGAAACGAGATTCAGGCCAGTACTGGCCAAGTATCTGCCAGTACATGCCAAGTGGCACTACCTCAGTATATTATACTGTCGAAACAAGACAACTCTTTATTGGTCAGGAGAATGGGACCGTATCAGAGTTTTCGTTAGCTTCGGATTTTAATAGGATGATGCCTGTCAGGGAGTATCTGGCCCACCAGGCGCGCGTTACGGAAATTATATTTGCCATAAATTGTGAGTGGGTGCTAAGCGTCGGTAGAGACAAAGTTTTTTCTTATAACTGCACCCAGACTGGGCGTAATATTGGAATATATAATGCTGAGGCCTGGTGTACATCTTTACAGTATCCTTTTTAAATGAGTTGAGATTTAGGTAGCACTTTAAATATTAAAATTAAATGTTAAAGTTTACTTGAATGTTATTTCATTGAACACTAATATTACCATTATAGGTACACAGTGTTGTACTTGTAAATTATGCCCTTTAAAGGAATTTTAGGACTGATTTATTTTCTATAAATAGTGATCAGGATATTAAAATCATAAATGATCTCATTTGTTTGTATGTATACTGCTAATCGCAAAGTAAATAGTTTTGAGCATTGATTAAATAATTTGGGTAAATATGAATAATACCAATTAACTTTGTTTGTTATTCAAATATTTGCAGGAAATATTGTTGTCATAAATAATATGATTACTTGTAATTTACCCTACTTTACGTTACAAAACGCTGCTGACATTTGTTACATGGAAATACTTTGAAATATTTACTTAACCGATGCTAAGATTTGATGCACAAACGAAACATGCCTTTGTAGGTGACTTTTCAGGACAAATTTCAATGTTGAAATTGGACAACAACGGCCCGACTGTAATCACAACTTTAAAAGGCCATTCGGGGTCCATTCGTTCATTAGCTTGGGATTCCGATAGGCAAATGCTCTTTAGTGGCTCGTTCGATCACACGGTCATAGTCTGGGATATCGGAGGTCAGCAAGGCAATGCATACGAATTACAAGGACATCACAATAAGGTACTGTTATCCAGTGGCGTCTCCTGGTAAAAATTTTAAAGGTGTATAAATAAAACTCCTATTTTTAACACGCTAAACTACTTAAAAAAAAACTAGAATGAGACAAGTGCATGTTAAAAAATAGAAAATTGTAACTTGAATTACTGTTATGACAAAAAAAACCTTGGTTTTTGGTGTTTTCAAATTTGCTTATGCGGTCGTGTACGTGTTAAGTCTTGACAGACGTCAATAAATTAAGTCTTGACATGACAGACTTCAAGCATACATATACCAGGGTCGATAATTTTTTAAACCAAAAAAAATAATAGTAGGATGAAACCCATTGAAAAAGGAAGAGAATATAACAAAAATGAAACTACAAGTCCTATGGAAAAAAGATTACAACTTTTATATTTCCACTTTTTTCACATAACCTCAAAATTTATGTGAAAAATTCAAATAACCAAGTTTTTGGTGTTTTATTTTTCTTTTACAAAAAAAAATATTTTTTAAGAAATTTCTACCATCCGACCCCACCTAATTTCATTTATATCCGACCTTTTGCGATCAGAATTTTTTTTTAAAAAAATGCCCAAAGCTGTACTAAATGCAGCGAACTCTTTTCATATTATATCACCGCGTAGTTTTACACCGTAGATGGAAGCGGAGTACCTTGCAGGTGTTTAAACGGGCACTGGTCGACTTTACTTGCACGCTTTTTTAAGGAGTCCTGCAGCTCTTATGCACCATCCGCCACTGCTGTTATCTCTACATTTTGATAACTATATTGACACTGTTAATCTTTTCATAGGTTTCCGCATTGCATTACTCAAACAGTACTAAGCAGTTGGTAAGTGCTGGGGAGGACGGGGTACTAGTCTTCTGGGATATGAATCATTCCCGACAAGAGACTCCCGAGTGGGTAGAATCAGACTTGTGCCAGCTGTGTGGTAAACCGTTTTTCTGGAACCTGCGGGCTATGATGGACCAACGGCAGCTGGGCTTGCGCCAACATCACTGCCGCCATTGCGGCAAAGCCATTTGTGAACGTTGTTCTACAGGGAGAATCACAATTCCGGCCATGGGTTTTGAGTTTGCGGTCAGAGTTTGCGAGCCGTGCCATGCAGCATTACAAGATAAAGAGTTAGTATTGATTATTTATCGATATGAGATTGTGTTTACGTTGTTTAATAAATTTCAGGAGGCCATCTTTAGCCACGTTTCACGATGCTAAGCACAGCGTTGTGGCGATGAGTTTAGAAGAGACTGGCAAGAGACTTGTGACCGTTGGTCAAGATCGTTTAATTAAAGTCTGGGATATATCGGCTTTGCTTTGAATTTCATCAATTTAACTAATGTACTGGAATGTGATTCAATAAAACTATTCAATATATTGATTAATGTGCTATGATTTGTTAAATTTAATTTTAAATTTATATTTATATTATTGTATAGGTTCTAATAAAATTATAATATATGTACATTATATTAATCTAGCATTTATTATTGTTCGATTATTTTTAAAATAAAATTTATGATTATTTCATCGCTTTTTTATTACTGCAAGGCCTCCTCGAAATGTCACTATGAGTGTCTAGAGAACTATATATCTAGTCTTCTAGTCATTTTAATACTGGAACATACTTAGGAAACATTGCCGGAGATGCGATTTAATTTTTGAAAAGCCTATTTAACAAAGTAGACCAGGGTCGATAATTTTTGCAACCAAAAAAAATGATAGTAGGAAAAATAATAAATAGGACCTATTGGAAAAGAAAGAGAATATAACAAATATGAAAGGAAAAATCAGGATCTGAGATTGGGAAGTGGAGGGGTGAGTTTTTAAGGGTAAAAAACGGTTTATCTCGATTTCCTGCAAAACTACAAGTCCTATAGAAAAAAGTTAAATGACAAAGTTGTGGGTAATGAAAAGATCTATAACTTTTGTGTTTACACTTTTTCACATAACCTCAAAATTCTTGTGAAAAATTCAAATCAAAATTTTTTTTTAAAGAAATTTGGTGAAAACTTACCTTTTTACGTCCTAAACACATTGTAATTTTTTCGATTTAAAATATTTATTTTTTCACCTTATTTTGACTTAATATCGAAAAAGCACCCTAATTTTCAATCGAAAATTCTCGCGTCAAAATATCTGCTTTTTTGAAAAAGTCGGTTGGCTTTTTGTTTGTTGAAATCTCTACTTTCTGATGGTGTAAAAAATAGCAAAAAAACAGGCTTTACAGGTTAAAAAACAGGTTTTTACAGCTGCAAATCAAATATACTTTGGAGAATGGTGGGTAGACACAAATGCATAAGTTCAAATTGTTTATTTCTTCAGTCCAAACAATGTTTTAATGGTTTGCTTTTTGCTCCTTGAAATCTCTACTTTCTGATGGTGTAAAAAAATAGCAAGAAAACAGATTTTACAGGTTAAAAAAACAGGTTTTTACAGCTGCAAATCAAATATACTTTGGAGAATGGTGGGTAGACACAAATGCATAAGTTCAAATTGCTTATTTCTTCAGTCTAAACAATGTTTTAATGGTTTGCTTTTTGTTCCTTGAAATCTCTACTTTCTGATGGTGTAAAAAAATAGCAAGAAAACAGGTTTTACAGTTTAAAAAAACAGGTTTTTACAGCTGCAAATCAAATATACTTTGGAGAATGGTGGGTAGACACAAATGCATAAGTTCAAATTATTTATTTCTTCAGTCTAAACAATGTTTTAATAGTTTTATTTTCAGTAAAATTATTTGGTTTAAATTTTAAGAATTTTTAATATTACGTATTATTTTTTATCCTATATTTTGCATATTGTACATAAAACCTATCGACTATACTTTACAGATAAATAGCTTAAGTTTAATATTAGAGTGAGTATAATAGATTGATTACCTATAATTGAATATTTCTTTCTATTATATACTATGACATAATAGCTATTTACAAAGCTCTGGAAGTGACACCTAAAATAAAATAATTTTGCTTTCTAAAATTCTGTGTTATAACTCGGAATTGTGACGTAATATTCGGCGTTATAACACGAAATTTTGAAATAAAATCCGTGTTATAACTCGGAATTTTAATGTAAAATTCCAAGTCATAACGCGGAATTTTAAAATTTCAGGATATACTCTGAATTTTACATTAAAATTCCGAGATTTAACTTGAAATTTTACGTTAAAATTCCGAGATGTATCTTGAAATTTTACATTAAAATTCCGAGTTATCTCAGAATTTTAAAATTCCGAAATATAACTCGAAATTTTACATTAAAATTCCGAATTATAAACCGGAATTTTGAAATTAAATTCCGAGTTATAACTCGGAATTTTAATATTCCGGGTTATATCTCGAGTTATAACACGGAATTTTAGAAAGTGAAATTATTTTATTTTAGGTGTCCCTTCGCAGAGCTTCCCAGCTATTTGTTATAGAAGTGTGAAAAGTACATGTTCAAGCACGGATATGAAAGTTTGAAGGGCTGTTTTATAAAAATATGGTAGACGTAATATTTTATAAAAAATCTGATGAATATTTAGTTTTTGTGTTCCTAGAAGTTGGCGACACGCCATTCATAAGCGCTGAATATTCCTTCTGAAGCTTTATTAAAGTTGGACATTCGTATCCTACAGCAGCGCTATACTTCTTCTGTGACACCTGGACAACAGTGACAAGCAGAAATTCTGCATTTTTTACCAGAAATTGCCTTTGCTAAACACAAACAATTCAAATCACTGAAATCTTAAATCACTGCATCAAAATGAATCGATAATTTGTCGAGTCATAACTCGGAATTTTAACGTAAAATTCTGAGATCTCGGAAAATTTACATTAAAATTCCAAGTTATAGCTCGGAATTTTAAAATTTCGCGTTATAACTCGCTAAAATTTTATATCACACTTCCAAGTTATAACACGGAATTTTAGAAAGCGAAATTATGTTATTTGTTATTTTATGTGTCACTTCCAGAGCCTCGTAAGATATAAAGGGTGTCTCAAAATTAACGCAAGATTTGAATTTGCCGCCATTTGTACAGTAAAGTGTTGGCAACCCTAAACAAAAAATAATTCTGTTTAGGGTTAGTCATGTTAGTAAAAATGGAGCGTTACACGATAGAACAACGTGTCTTCATTATTGAACAATATTTCAAAAATAATGTAGTGCTTCGAACTGCGGCCGCCAGCAGTTCGAAAATTTCATACAAAATATGGTCGGAAGTGTTTTAACTTCCTCAACTGTGAAGCTGAAGAGATTAATTGACACATTCAGGGAGACTGGATCCGTTGGAGACGCCAAACACACTGGTCGTTCAAATGTCAATATCGAGGCACTTCTCTGGTGCGTGAGAGCACAGGTGAGAGTGTCGATGACAGTCAAGGAACCTCAATTCGGCGTGGTGGACAAGAATTGCAAATTTCAAGAAGCTCTCTACAGCATATACTCACTAAAGATCTGTGTCTCCATGCTTACAAAATTCAGTTAACGCAACAACTGAAGCCTAATGACCATACACACCGAAGAGAGTTGAATGGATTATTGAACATCAACAAATGGATGCTGATTTTTGAGCAACATCATCCCATCACAGGTCTATGTCAACAGGCCCACAACCACCCGTGCATTAAACGAGGATATTCAACGCTGCATCAACGAAATTCAGCCACATTTATGCAGAATGGTCATGGGAAATTTCGACAAACGAGTGCGTATGTGCATGCAAAGCCGTGGAGGCCATTTGCCCGATGTGTTATTCCATAAATAACCCTATCCTATGTAGTTTATGATTCAATAAAAAAATAACAATCAAAAGACTAAAGCTGTGTTTTCTATTTAATTCAAATCTTGCGTTAATTTTGAGACACCCTTTAGAGGCCTGTATATAACTAATTATACTTACATCTTTATTTAGTTCATTACGGAGCGAGCTCTCAATATGTCGAACTTGCGATTCAAATATGCTGTACAAAGTGTCGTCGATGGTGAACATTAGTTCTGTTGTCTTCAGCCTCATGCATCCATCCAAGAAGTGCAAAAATATTTTTGTAAAAGCTAATGTGCTGCCAGTTAGTTGCAACCAAATGTCACCTAAAATTTCCACTCATTTCAGAGAAGAAATACACAGCGACACGCTATAGAGTATGGAAAGTTTTACGGGTTTTTTTACAAATAACCAATAACAAAAAATATAATTCTACTTATAATCCAGTCCGTGAGGGGCTAAAAAAGACCTTTGCCTAATTATTTGTACCTTTTATTCAAGATGGCGGCTCCAAGGTTTTTTCCCATACCCATACCTGAACAACATTTAAAAATTGTGGCTACTCTGAATTTCGCAGCGCAACTCCCTACATACTGGACTATTAAGTCTATAATAGGTATTTGGTTAAAATAAATAAAAATTAATTTTCCACCTAGTGCCGTTCTGACAAAGCATTGCAACAACAATCAAATTAATATCGTCAATAAAATAATCGGAAGTATGACTTACCGGTTACATACTGGTCAAGTTTCAACCCCATGGTGGCGTGGTCTTGTAGGCACCTTGTCAATGCCGATTTTGAGTGTAAGTTCATCGGAATCAACTTATCCTCGAGCGCCCTCAATTTGACAGAATCAATAAGTTTATCCCTGGCATCTCTTAAGGCTTTTGCCAAAGGAGAACGAAGAGCGCCGTCTAGTTGGTAGCATAGATCAACGCCATAAGTGCATAACTAAAAGAAACATTTGCATTCTTCTTTTAATCAATACGGAAATAATTATTAATAAAAGATATTTTTTACACAATGGGCGTTTTCACTGATTTTTTTTATTGCTTTAGGTGATAGTGTTTTATAAAAAAATATCGCGTCGCATTTTTTACAAGAAATTGACAAATTGGTTATTCGTATTTATAAACTTATAAAACCTTGAGTATTTTTTCTCAAAAAAACTGAAAAATTATACTCTAAATTAGTGTTTTTTGGCCCTAATTCGACCTCCAACATAAAATTATTAACAACAAAAAAAATTCAATTATTCTGAAAAAAATTAAATTTTTTACAAGAAATTGACAATTGCTTCGTTATTCGTATTAATAAACCTACAAACCAAAAAACAATTAGTTCTGAGTAATTTTTTTCAGACAATTGAAAAAAACTAAAAAATTATACTCTAAATCAGTATTTTTTTTCCCGAATTCGACCTCATACAGGATTACTCGGGCCATGAAATTAAAAAAAAAAATTAAATTATTCAATCACGATCACGTACGTCTCTTTTTAATTTTTTTTTCAAAACTGCGGAAATAAAGCACGCGCCGTCTACAGAGTCTACGACCTTGAACATGACACAACGGTGTTTTAGTACTATATGCCAAAGTTGGTTCCCTGCATTTGACAGTTCACGTTGAAATTGACACTTGACTGCTGATTCTGCTGATAAATAATCTAAATTTGACATGTAAACCTCGCCCACCATGCTGAAACCAACTTTCGGCTGATTTTCTGCACTTTCTCTAGAAAATCCTGTCTCCATTTTCTTCCTATAATGTACAGAAACAAAGCCAAACACAATTTGTAGAGGAACGCACAAAACATAACCACAAAATTAAGTCCTAGGATTTGGCTTAGGTATGTGGATGACATTTTTGCCGTGTTTGACACTAAGATTGCGGATGAGAAAACTTCATTTCCAAATTAAATAGTCGTTTCACTTCTGTAAAGTTTACATATGAACTAGGAAATAATGGAAAACTTTCATTTTTAGATGTATTAGTAATTAAAAATATTGATAATAGGTTAGAATTTGATATATATAGAAAAGATACCAGTACGATCAGATATATCCCTAATAACTCTCACCACTGCTATCAACATAAAATGGCAAGTTTCAATTTTCTTGTCCATCGTTTACTAAGTTTCCCTCTCAGTAATGAGAGACTTGAAAAAGTATTAATTAAAGATATAGCTGTGAGTAATGGTTATCCTAGAGATATAGTTGAAAAACTAATTAGGAAGCGTAAATTTAAAGACACACTTCCTAATTCTACGACCTTTCAAAAGGACATAGAGGCTCCAAAATATGTATCCATCCCGTACGAACCCCGGTTTACTCATGGTTTGAGTAAGGTTTTCAAAAACGTGGGTATAACAGCGATTCATTCGTCGAGCAACAAATTACAACAACTTTTAGACAATGCAAAGGACAAAATTGTTCCAAATGAAAGGTCTGGGATTTACGAAATTAGTTGTAATGATTGTGATCGAAAATATATTGGACAAACGAGACGGTCAATTAACACCAGATTTAAAGAACATATGGCTCATCTAAAATATGGAAGAACAGATAAGTCTAGTGTTATACAACATGCTTTTGACAATAATCATAGAATAGATATTAGTAATTTAAGATTAGTTAGAAATGTGACCAATAATAGACAGTTGGATGCATTTGAGAGCATAGAAATTGTAAAGTGTAATAGTAGTATGAATAGCGACAAGGGACCTATCCCGTATAGCCCGCTTTACGCGTTGCTTAGCAACCGATGATTGAAGCGTGATTAGTCACGCGTAAATTTGACGGTGATGTCATACCGTAGCCCGCTTTACGCGTTGCTTAGTAACTGATTATTGAAGCGTGTTTAGTCACGCGTAAATTTCACGGTGATATCATTAGTGACGTCACCGGAAAAATAGTATAAATATGGTAGATTTTGTAATTTAAGATTAGTTTTAATCGTCTCCGGATGATGCCAACTTGGTTGGCGAAACGCGCGTCGAGCAAAGTGAGTGTTTTGGTGTTTGTGGAAACTACTCCGAGTGTTACAAAATTAAGTGCTGACAACTACACCCATATCTGTAGTGGGCTATTTAGGCGTTCTGACAAATGCTGGCAACTTAATTCCGGGCTGTGCGATATCACACCCAGCCCCAAGGTCAAATGAGTCTTCAAATTGCTATAAGAAATATTTATTTTTTTATTAAACACTGAAATTTATATTCGAAACAAAGTGGCAGGTGAATATCATCAGTTAGCTTTAATATAAACATATTGGTTTTGAGATTTAATAATCTAGTGAAAGGGCCCATTTCATGAAAACTACCTGCGTCTGAACTTACCCGTTCGCATTGCTCTCTAACCAGAACGACGCATTCCGTTATAGTTGACAGAGATGTTTGGGGCATAAATACCTGTTTAGCAAAATGAGTGGTAAACACCGACAACTCCCCACTTGCCCATACAACGTAAGCTACATACAAGAATTGTTGGATGAAAACGTTTTGTTTACGGTTAGTTAAAAAAATCCGTTTTACCTGATGCGCAGCTCGGAGAATCTGGAAACGCCCTCAGAAACTCCTCCGACATATGACACATATTCGTAAAAACAACGCTGGATAAATGCCGGACATACATCGTAGTAGATCCTTCTCTTTTAACTCGTTTACACTGCGTTTTCAACATACTACTACATAATTTAAGAAACAGGTCGCAAGACTAAAAATCACTGGTAAAAGAAAATGTATGACCTTAATAATAATATAGCGAACCTGTGTCGACCGTCCTAGCTGATTGAGTAAACGCACAGCCCTTCTAGCGGCCCTTAAACCACCTTGAAGGGATTTATCGGGGTTGACCTCAAGTTCCTTCATAAGGACCTCGGTGAGATTATTCTGCCTCTGCTCAACCTAAACAAGTTCTATCGTGTATTTTTATAACCTGTCGAAGTATTTTTTTTTACCTTTCGTTGAATGTCGACCATCACGTGATCTGGTTGGGCGTTTGTAGTCACAAACTGATTGATATAATCTTTAGCTTTCTGTAAAAAAGTCAGAGCGTCCTCGAAATGTCTCTGAGCAACGCAGACATCTAATTCTTCTGGGATATCTAGAAACCATTCCGGGTGTACTGTCCCAGGTTCTTCGTTAGACTCGTCAAATGCTATATAAATAGAACCCATATCAAGGAACAATAATAAAGTAACAAAAATGTATCAGCATTATTAATAATTAAAAACACGCAGTTAATGTGCACAGAATTACGTTAACAATTGTATTACGATTAAAACTTGGTGACTCCATCGACATAGAACGGGAAGGCGATTTCTCTACAATAGACTCTCGTTTTTGTTGTTCCTGTGCTAACCTGGTCTTTTTGGCTTGATCAAATTTATCCAACCACTCTTTCTTGAATAAAAAACAACTTATTATTTATTGATAACTCTCAATTACATTAAATATAGCGGTAACTTAACATTTAGTTTAATTACTTATTAATACCTGAAAAATTACCTTATTAGAATTTGAGGAACATTGAAACACTCTTGTATCGGGAAATATCAACAATTTGAAGGCGTGTTTTACATTTCCCAAATCTCGAACATTAACTACCGCTAAACTGCTCAGATCGTACATGATTTCGTAAATATACTTCATCAAACCGCGGCTAAATGTAACAGATTGGAAGGTATTAGATTCATTTAAAGGAAAATCTTTTGGCAAACGCACCTGTTTGAGTTTCTCGTTGTGATCATAAATCCATCGGTAAATAAGTAAACGTGAACAGTCTTTAAAGATGTATTTTCCGTAGGATCGATTTCTAATAAATCGCCTTCAAACAAAAACGTTCTACCCGGAACTTCCAGCAATTCCTTAAAAAAATTTACTTTAAATTTACTCGTGCATTATAAAACAAAACCTACTTTGCACCCCTCGACTTTTTCCAAAATTGTGACTAATTTCTGTTTGTTTTCTTCTTCTAAAACCTTTTCGTCTACCTTATTTTCTCGCTCTATATTAATAGGTGTCGCATCTTCTAGGATTGAAGTAGTTGATAAGGCACTAAGCAAGGATTTTTGCTCTGACAGTAAATGTGAGAGTTGATACATCTCACTCTCCAAATCTAATTTAAAGTTAAGAATGTTTTCATGGTTTTGTAGGCATATATGTCTTGGGTTTACCTATATTAGTTATGTAAATATAAGGATACGAGATATTTCTTTAGCCGTATCAATAAACTGCACGTAGTTCTGATATACATTTCTCTTTAGATTATTACTGGTGTCTTCTGATAATGCTTGAATTTTCTTACGTAGATTTTGTAGTTCTGAACCACCCACATAACTTTGAGATAGATCCCTCACATCTAGAATTGTTTATTAAGTAGTATGTAGTAATAAACTCGGATGAAGGAACTGAAAATGTTAAGACAATGTTTGTACTCACACTTTTCAGGCACAAAATCCTTCGAACTTAATAGGGGAAAATTTGGTTCTTTAGTGACTTCCATTCTTAAATATTACTATACCATGAAAATGAAGTTTGTCGCTACTTTCTAAAGATAAAAATTATTTGTTAATCTCAAGAACATATTATTAAATATTAGACCAATTAATTGTTCCAGACGTTCATACATAAGATAACCTACAAATGTCACAACTCACAACAAACGAGTGATGACAAAAAGTTGACATGAGTCTTCTCTGTTTATTGCTTTTACATCTACAATCAAAATTAACGCGAATGATCTACTCCACGGCCGACTAAAATGACCGGCCAGGGCGCTAGATATACCACGTGACCAGAATAGGTCTGTGATCTTTTGAGTCGGCCCACGGCCTGTGCAATCAGTCGGCCAGAATATTCCCTATAATTTTTAATAACTTCTATATTTTTACTTACTTAGGTTATTTTTTGAAGACAATTCCATTATTCACACAAAACTTATTGTATAAACTATATATTCGTTATATTACATAGATTTATAAAACCATAGACCGACTTTAATCAAGTGACTCAGTGCGTCCTTTCGTCGGTCGTGGATCTACCCTTACGCAAGCTTCGATGGCATTGAATCTATTTGGACAATAGATAGACAAACTAATAAAATGCATATATTTTTGTATATAAAATATGTACATAAGTAGATTTATATCAAAACTTAAAACAACTGTGGAATTGCTTCAATTAAGTGCAAAATATTGTAATTTTAATAAAACAGTATATAATAAAAAGGAAACTTTATTATACAAAATCAGTGTAATTTCCCTAATTCAATTTTCTTTTGTATAAGTTTTATGGAATGATACAAAAAGGTATCTAAAAGTCCAGCTACTGTATAAACTCCACCAATAATAGCACAAACATTCGTTATGAAGTGCCCAAATGACCTCTCTCCTTCTGTATACTTCACCATAAGAGGTGACAACTCATATTGAAAAAATATTCCCGGCATTCCAGATTCCCCACTCATTATAGATATTGTTTTTTGATGCTTCGTTACGGAAAACTGGTTTGTATTTATAATAGTACCATCTTTTTTCAAATAAGTCGTAGGAACAATTTTAATGTAATACTGGAACATTGTCGAACCTAAAAGGTAAATAAATGCATAATAAAACAACTCAAATATTTGTTCAAAAATAAAAAATGCACCTACAGTACATTTATGAGATATAAAACCAAATTAAATCGGTATATGAAATTTTTTCGACACATCTGAAGATGCGTCTTTTGCGAACTTTGCAAAAACAGTAACGACTCTTATGCTTCCTGCCCAAATTTAATTTTTATGCCACGTGCCAGAGGGGCCATGTTTTTGGTGGAATGAGGCCACGTTCAAATGGGGGCCAGTTTTGTAACAATTACTTTTCCCAAAGGGTCGACGGCTAATTTAAAAAATAAAAATACGTGTACATGGCATAAGGTCGGCCCATGAGGTTCAACTCTCATATTTTTAGATTACTACGTTACAGGAATTGTGTCACAATTAAATTATATATGATTAAATCTGTCACTACGGTCGCAGTTATAGCGCATGCGGGCCTCCGCATTCAAAAGTTGCCGTCAATCCCAGCTCCCCATAGTAGGAAATAGGAAATATCGGTTTGTGTTCTCTGTGTAAAAACGCAGCCAATGGTATCAAACATAAATCGTAGCATTGTCACGTTTCCGATGTTCCGTAATTCGCCCGAATGACTTTTCCATGAAATGCCGCTTGATCGCAAAGACGCAAAGGAAAGGTTACCATCTTACAAAATCAAACACATGTGAAGAAAACGTAGTAACGTACTTTTGTGGGTGCAAAATTTCACAACATACCGACACTAGGACCTAAATTTTGGGTGATACAACGTTAAAAATTCTTCGTTGGTTTAAATAAGTACGACGCAAAACTTTGACCTCTTTGAGGTTACCCAAGTAGTAGAGGTAAAGCCGAACTAATAATAAATTTTTTAGATAAAATGCCTGTACCCGGTGGTGTTTATCAACAGGGCCCATCCTGCATGGACAGGATGAAGATGGGTTTTTTCCTTGGATTCTGCGTGGGGATGGCTAGTGGAGCTTTGTTCGGGGGATTCTCTGCATTGAGGTAATTTCATGTGACAACTGACATTGTTTTGACATTTTGTATCAATATGTTTTTAGAGTCCCCATCTATTTAATGACATTCGTTTAGTAAGTCTAACTTCACTATATGTTTTTAGGACTGGTTTAAGAGGAAAAGAACTAGTCAACACTGTGGGTAAAGTAATGTTACAAGGCGGGGGATCGTTCGGAACGTTTTTGGCCATTGGTTCTGGATTGAGATGTTAACATTATTAACGTGTTGACTTTGGTGAAACTGTACTGATTATTACAAGAGTGTTGCATTATATATCTTGTGTAGTGTTTAGTGCAAAGTATGTGATTTATTATTTCATTCGTTTACAATAAATTTTAGTATATAAAAAAATGTAGCACCATTGACTCAAGGGTGCTAGTTTTACTACATATGAAATAGATCTAGAATCTAGATGTGCACGAGAACATTATGGGGCAAATTTTGAGCTATTTTCAGCCGAAAAAATGGTAGAGAAGAAATAATTCATATACAAATAATATTTTGTCCCGGGGTAGTTTATAAGAGTAAGGACCCAAAAAGTTCCCACCGTGAAGGGGGCACACCCACTTTTTTTCACGAAAAACTACTCCCGGGCGGGACTTTTGGTTTTTCCCGTTTTTCTTTGAAGCCATTGTTTACTGAAAAAAGGTATAAAAACCAAAATGATGTATCAAATTATAAACAAAGAATTCCTATAGAATATTAACCTATCCCCCGCTGGTTTCCTTCTATTGGCGTTCAAAGCGAGGGGTAGTTTGAAGTGTTCAGCGAAAAATCCTACGCCATTTCTCAGAGCAAATATCTATAAAATGACTGCTTTGATGTAGAAAGTGATTACAATCAAAGTTGTAGAGCGGAATATCCTCTTAACATATTCATGTGTCTGTGTTTTGTTTCGATTTATTTTTTTGCAGTATTTTAAATTTTTCCGCAAACACGCCTTTTGAATTTCAAGACCACTTCGGCATTAAGAATCTGAATATGACTAAAGCTTGATGAAGGCGCTGCTTAAAACTTAAAAATATGTTGCTATTGGCCAAATATTGCAATAATTATAGAGTTAACTGTAAAGAAAGTGAATGATGCAGATAATATGTTTAAAAATAAATGTTATATAGATTTAAAAGTTAGTCCTTACCTTCTGTTGCTAGACCTATGGTATCTTTCAGAGGATTGTGCGTTTGACTATCGATACTGGCCCCGAATGACAAATGCCTGATTTTATGTGTAGTGTTGAACTCGCTTGACGAGAAAGGCTGCACGTCATGTACGTGGACATGACTAACGCTAAAGCTTTTCCCTGGTGCTACGTGGAAACTCCCACTCACCCTATTAACAATAAGACTACCATATATTTGACACCCCTGCGCAAATGCCGTTCGTAATTTCTCACTAAATTTCTCTTCTTTGCATTGAGTGATGTTTTCTAGGTTCTCTAGCGACCATCTACGGTCCCGGTAGGCCTCCCTTACATCCTCGCATGTGTTGCAGCACTTGTTGGGATCCAAAGCAGCGCCGTAACAACTCCCACACTCCGTTTTATTTTCAACGGCAACCTAGAAGTATTATAATTTATTGCTTTACTAATATTGAAACAATACATTTTTAATTCTACGACCGATTTTAATTTTAAGTGTTAAAAATATTGTAATTATTATCACCCACATTAGAGGTATGTGGGTGATAATAATTACAATATTTTTAACACTTAAAATTGGTCTGTAGACTAAAAAATGCATTGTGATCCAGATATTCAAAGCAGTAAAGGGCAACTATAAAATATGTAGTTCCAAAATTAAAATTTCATAAGTATATTTTGCAGTTACCTCTGTCTCATTTTTACTCCTAATAGTAATATCCTCTTTCTTTGGTTCTTCTATAGGATTTCCCTGAAGATCTAATCTTCGTTTAAAAATATTATGATCTATCTGTAGGTGCTGCTCCCCAGAGGAGTCCATCGCGTCTAATGCTAAAACTATAATAACGAACCGATTATAAGGGACTTACATTTACTCCCAATTTATCCTTACAATCACAGGATATCGTAGGAACAGATAAATCTAAATTTATTTGAATATTTGGACTCCTTGACGTATCGACAAATAATTCTTCTGTTACATTTGCTGTGAGATAATCCATGAACTCAATATAAAATAGCAGTCCCATAATAATAAAACTAATTATTGTAACTGAAAATTAGAATGTTACGGTTAATAATTTCTTTAACAATAACTTAAAAATACCAACTTGTTCCCCCTCCATACGTCTGTATTCTTACATCCTCTAGTGTCTTCGGATAAGCGTCAAACCGCCTTAGTTTTTTTAAAACCTCAAACATGATGTTTCTCCTATTTTTGAATTAGTCCCTTTTTAAGTGACGTCGATATGTTGACACTGCTGACATTTGTTAAAGAAAGAGATAGGTTAGGTAAGTGCTATTTAAAAAATGTCTTCTTCTTCTTCCTCTGAGTACACGTATGCAATGGCAAAGAAATTTGTACCAGGGACATCTCCTATGATTGGATCGCTAATATGTTCGGTTATTGGTTAACGTTTTGCATAAACGAAGTTTTTTAGTTTGTATATGAAATTTTCAGAGATATCTCTCGAAGTTTGACAACTTGACGAGCACGGATCAAACGTGCAGCAAACACATCTGACAAATTTTTAGGAATACCTAAAATTTTTAGGAAAAGCTGCCAAACACATTTCAATGCCTACAGATCAGTCAAACCTAGACTTAATTTAAGTATACGACTTCCACTAATACCATTTTCATTAGTGGAAAAATAAGTCGATCGCATTTGTATTTTATGAGGCATTTTCCGTCTCGGAAACTCCTCATTGAATATAAATATAAAGAATTACGAATCACCGAAATCCTATCGATGATGTTCGGTAACCGATAGGTGTTGTTTTCATTGCAAAAATACGTTGATTAATGATTAGTGTGGTTTTTATTGAACTATAATGCTGAAATGTGTACTTCTTACAGGAAAATCAGACTGCAGAATATTATCATGATGAATACCACACTGTCGCTACCTCAGAAAGTCAAAAAGTGACAAATCAAAAAATGCCAAATGTAGTTTTTCCCGGAAGCTCCTCAATTATTATTAATGAAAATAAGCATTGAAGACATAACACAAAAAATAGAGTTAGGCGGGGTAAACAGTAAACAGCTGAGTAACACTCCGCTCAAGTGCATAATATTTCAATTTGAATTGACAGCCAAATGATTTGACCAATCAGAGAAGGCGGTCCTGTGCCTTCTACTGTTGCAGCTACTCTGTGCTAATAAATGTAGTATGCCGTGGTTGAGTGTGTGGATATTTTGTGATTGTGTGTTTATATCTGATTAGAGAAGAAAAAAGAAGAAGTAGAAACACCGACGTCAAAAGGTTTTATTCCTTTGGAGTTTGAGGTAGTTTGAAATTTAAAAGATATTTAATTTTTACAAATAATACAAGATTTATCAAGAGAAAAATTAACAATAATTTAAAATGAGTATCATGATGTATATGCTTCGTAATATGAAGCAGTCAGCGTTTGCACCTTTTCAAATGACATGCAATGGTAAGCCAGGCAATATTAAACATAACATTTATGTCTACCTATTTACCAATTTATTTGCGTAACATTTATAGAAACGGCAATGAGACTGTCTTCCAATGAAACTGTAAGTCCAAGAATGCAGGAATTTAAAAAGAAGTTGAGAGAAAAAACTCCTATCGGGAAATTAGATGAACCCATTGGAAAACATCCCTATGAAGAACAGGAGCCCCTAGAACCATGGCCAAATAACACTAACCCGCATACTGGAGAAGTTGGTGGTCCGAGGGGACCTGAGCCTACTAGATATGGTGACTGGGAGAGGAAAGGACGAGTATCAGATTTTTAAGTTTGCTTTTCTTCAACTTTTGAAATTTAGGTGACCTAATTATATTTTTAGTGAATGTACATACGTTTAAATTAAACATAAAAATTAAAATATGTAAGATTTATTAATTTTTACTTCTATATTAATATTTTTTTCATTATTTGAAGTCTACTTCCATGACAGACCAATGCCCAGAGACAAGCAAACCTCAACTAGAATTTTTGCACAAGTGCTTGTTTCTTGAGTAAGGATCTTTTGTCTAAAAAGTTATAGGTGAAACACACTAAAGACTTATTTAGAGATTTTTTTTGAAACATTGTAATTTATAGTTTTGTCTTCGTTTGTTTTCATGTGTGATATATTTGCGATTTTAATTCAAACAACCTTTTTAAAATTTCTATATTTCAGCTGGTAAAATACCCAATAACAAAAGAAGCTATTTTCATAAATTAGAAAATAAATTATGAACAGCCACAATTTGTATTGCCATATTGCCAATAATATGAATATACCTTCATATTATTATATCATTGGTATTGCGCATCGATGACGTAGTGCATAAAGTCTCGGATATAGCGCTCATTTGAAATAGATGTTGGCGGCAAGAATTGCTTTTAACATTTGTGAAATTTAGACAAAAGTTTAAATTGATAACTTGTAAACAATGCTTTTTCAATTGGGTTTGAATGTTTTTCATATAAAGAAATATGTTTATTCAATGTAAATCAAACGCGGTCGTCTGGATTTTCTTATTTCTTACTCAAGCTACGTCATGCGCGAACCGCGAGTTTTGGCTGCCTTTTGCCGTGCGACTTATGTTTTGTGGTAATTTGCTTCTTTTTTAAGGTTATGTTTTATGTCAATTGTGTGTCAAATTGATTGTTGACATTGTTGTGAATTCACGGTGTGTACCGTACAACGATTATAGCTATAATCCTGGTGTACCGTGTGCATAGAAAAAAGGCCATTTATTTAAAAGATGTCTAAATGTTCAAGGTGCGTTCGTATGTGGATAGATGGAAAGTGTTTCAACATAAAGGACTTTGCAGGAGCAAGACAGAAAAATCAAAAACACGTTTCTGTAAGAATAGTCGAATCTGTTTCTGGTATTGTTTGTTTTGTTAGGTAACATTGTTCTTTTTATTACTTTGATGTAATTATAGGTGTAAACACAGAGGAAATACTGGAAGTTGATACCGAAACTGTTATCGCAACTGGCAATCAAGGGGAAATTACTCTAGCTACTTCTGGTATGTTTTTTTATCACCCTAATATAATACCCCAATGCTTACTTTAAGCACTTGCAGATACAACTATAACAGATACTGTGGAAATTTCAAGTAAGGCAGATCTTACCTTAGATGGCAACGGAAAGTTGTCCTTAAGTTTTCTATTACCATCGTATGTTTTTATGTTTCATTTAACGATTCTGTTAATAGTTTAATTAAATTATTTTCAGAATGTATTATATAAAATTGCATAGTTTTGAAGACTTTGACATCAAATATTTATCTGAAAGAACACAAACCGACATATCAATTCCTAAACATGGACAGGATGGGCAGCTCAAAATTACAGGTGACAATGAGGAGAGCATACAAGAGGCATTAGCCGAAATACATTCAGTCCTGGGTGCAATAAGATCGCGAAGTGCTCCATTGCAGTTTATTGCGATACCTATTTTGAGCGACGAAATTAAAAATAGTTTCGACAAATTTAAGGTAAGTACTTAGTTTTATGTTGTCGAACAAAATATAGGTTAGTTTTTTTATTAGGAAGATATTCTCAATGATAATATAAAAGGTGTAGAAGAATCTATCTTCCAAAGTCGATTGAAACTGCATTTGACAGTAGTTGTATTAGCATTATTCGATGGTAGAGAGAAAGCGGAAGCTATAAATACCTTGGAGGAGTACAAAACTAAGGTTTTAAGGTTTCTATGTCAACGAAAAGTATTTTGAGCCGTATATAAATCTTACCTATACATTGTGTTGTAGTCCTGTACTGGAAAAGCGGGGACCTTTAAAAATCGAGGTAGCGGGAATCAATTGCATGAACAGTAATTACAAAGATACACACGTTTTATATGCAAATGCTAAGATTCTTAATGAGACAGAAGATGCGAGTTTACAGAAACTGTTAAATTATATCTCCGACTACTTTTATGCAAGAGGTAGCTATGAAAAACAAACAATTCAGCATTTGCTTCTAACTGTACAGAAAATATATCGTATGCCATGATTTTAGGTTTGCTTAAGGAGAATAAAGCACACGTAAAATTGCACGTAACGCTCATGAATACAAAATATAGGAAAGCAGCGAATAGCCCAAAACGTAGATGGGCCAAGAGGCAGAGTTTCGATGCAAGAACTATAATGGAAAAATACAAGGATTATAAATTTGGACAATGCAATTTTGACAGTATACAACTGTGTTTAATGAAGACAAAAGGCGAGGATGGATTTTATAAATCTCTATCAACAGTTAATTTCTAAATTTCCTTAAGAGTAGCAATTAAATTCTATTTGTAATTCAATATACTATAATCTGTTTTATTTAGTAGTCGTGTTACCAAATATTCTGTATATAGAACCCAAAATAAGAGTGCAAAAGGAAGTGAAAGTGACAACTAGAAAATAGAAATGGAAACATCTGAAAGAATAAAACTATTATAATTACAAAAAATCTAATTTTTTGATGCACCTTGTACCTATACTGTTCATCAATTGTTTACTTGTTTGTGGTCAATATTTTATATTAATAGTGATAGCCATGGAAAATACCTAAATACTTATAGGTACTTAATAAATTCTCAATGTGGCATGCTGTACTCAACACCGAGCTGTGATAAAATAACATCCATTTATTTATTGTGGCTAATAACAAAAATAGAACTAGGTTGTCAGCTGTTTACTTTGCCTTAGAAATATTATTGGCCAAGGAATTATTTGTTTTATCAGCATAGATATGATACCTAGCTACATATACAAAAACTTTTCACAGAAGATAAATTTAATTTAATTACATTAAAATACGAACCTTCTAAATTAACCATCATGTCCTTACCTACCTAGTACAAACAGTAGTTGCTAGTTTTTGGTTGCTAGTTGTTAGTAGTAGCTAGTTTTTCCATTTCCATAAATCAGTCTTTATTATTTGATAAATTACATGTTTAATGACCTCTATAAATTATAGTAATTTTATTAAAAATCGGATTTGTTTTATGTAAATATAAAATTAGAAACTTGATAAACAACGTTAATAACAGAGTTTATCAGGGTATTTTACTGCGTCAGATGTAAATACTTCTTTCTGGTTTACAGATTGGTGTAAGTGAACACATTATATATAGTCTAAAAATAATTGCAATATAAAAAAGTAATGATTAGTTCGGTAGATAAAATTTCGTACTACAATGGGCAAAAATACAATTCTATATCGCAATTATACGGTAAGTAATTATTTTTAGCCATCCCTACACGGGTCATAGCATACACATCATTTCATAAATACCATATGTACTGATAAGCAGACTTTTAAAAGAGTATAAAAAAACGCTTTCGTAAATTTATACTAAATCAGTAGAAACGTCACTCTTTTCAGTTAATCAACTGATTTAATTTGAAATTCCCGGGTGTCAGTGTTGCCACGACGTGTAACACAGAACTAAAATACAAATCACTAACAACAGCTGTGCCAGAGCCAGAAAAATGTTTTTGAAAACAAAGTCCCAGGTCGAGTTCCTTATTTTGAGACTACTTGTAATTTGCAAGAGATATCAGATAATAGTTTATTAATAAAGCCAGTTCTGATTAGGATTTATTAATGGCTGCTAGTTCCAGTACACTTGTTAAGGTATCCCGAAGACGTTTGGCTTTTACGAGGTTATATTTTTTAAAAGAATTTAATGTTTATTTTTATTTTAGCAGTCACGTTGTTTATTTTTGTGTTGCATGTGCACATTAGAAATTAGGTTGAATGTTATAAATGTAAAATTATAATCAACTGAAATGTATATCGCATTTTAGGTAATTAAAGGTGAACCAACATAATTAAGTATTTATGCATTCACTACTAATTATCATTGAATATTATTTATATTTTTCCTCTGACACTAGATATGTGTAATAGAAAAACTATTTTTATTATTCTTTTTCACTTTAGTTATTAATGTAATTACCTACCTACTTTACATTCCTTTAAAAAATAATGTATCTACAATTGCTTATCCTCTGATGCTTTTAATAATAAAAACCAAAAATAACATTAGGTACCTATTTATTGTAGAATAAAATTGTTATTGTATCTTGAAATTGGGACAAAAATTATTATTCCTTGCTAGATAGATAATTGGTTATTACTGGATATGTAACAAAAAAGTGATTCAATATTTAAAAACATAAAACAATTAATGCATGTCATATAATCCATAGGTAAGTATTTTTTAAAGTAAAATACATAGTACCTGTACAAACTGCATGTAGCATGGGTACATATCAAAAATAAAATGATAGCATTTGATAAATGCAAAATATAATAATTCTGTGCCAATAATTATGACTGTTTCTCTGTTTAATAAAATTACTTATGCATATTCACCTAAAGAGAACCAAAAATATATTTTAAACAAACTAGGGACTGACTGCAAAATGAATATACAAACAGCAGTCAACAAAAAATACGAAAATCAATGGATTGTGAATAGTTTAGGCAAACATAATTTCTGACAATATTATCACAAACTATTTATAAATTCAACGGATAGTTATTGTGTAATAAAATAAATCACACGGTATAAATTTTAAATACGGAAAGTAGAGTATAGAATTTTTATTGACTAGAAACCATGTAAGTTAATTTCTGTTTATATTAATTATTTATTTACTACATCATTTACATTTTAAAAACAATTTTTCCATTTGCAAGTAGTAATAATTAATGTATGTTTTCTAAAACTAATAACACATACTATATTTTCAGACAACAGGAAGATGCACGGGGTCAAGAGAGTTCTCGTCTTCTGCGTCATGACAGCAATTTTACCAACGATCCTTATAATTATCCCATTATACCTGCGGCATAGTGTGTTTGCTGACGTTACGTATCCTGTTGCAGAGTCAGACGTGCTGGCCATCGAAGATGGAGTCTCCTCAATATTTTGTGACTCCCTTTCACTTAGAATGAATTCCTCGTTTAACGCTTTTCAGCTTGTCGGAACACCACAGATCAGTACCAAGAGGCGTCACATAAAACTTAAGAAGTCTATGACTTTGCCGGACGACACTCTGGAATACTGGGGGTTCTATTTATTAAAAGGGGCGTTAGTGAAATTAAAGGTAAACAGTATAAAATAAAATTTTGAAAAATTTAAACATTTTGTTCACAGGTCTGTTCTCGCTATCCAGGGTCGAGGATATTGGTTATAAGAGGGGATAAAAACCTGAAAACTTGCGGACTCCTAGATCACAATTTGAAAAAGTACGGCGCAAAATTAGACGCCGAACACAGTAGAGTTAAAGTAACGTACGAAAAACCCGCAGAGGTACTTGGATTAGTCGATAAACAGTCTATAGACTTTAATTCGGCCGCTGAGGATCCTACGGTGGACGAGGACGAGGTTAAAAAGAGGTTGGAACTGGGAAAGTCCAGGAATAAAATAAATCTCGCTCGGAGTACAACTACAAGTCCGGTGATAAAAGCGAATTTAAACGAGTTAGGTGTTGAAAAGTCGCATGTGCGGCATCAGAAAAGGCATGTTAGGAAGAGGCAGGAGAGGATAGAGAAACTAAGGCACTTATTAGAGGGTAAGTATTTACATTGACGCACCGCAAACTATAGATTTACCGGGTGGGCCACAAAATTGTGCCTTTTTACGTTTATTTATTATTTACGTTTGTTTTTGTAGAGAATGAAAGGCCAAAACGCAGCACCGCGCCCCTCGACGCTCATATAAAACACGGAGGCAACGCCTTTAACATCACATCCATACTAAACGATGAGAGTAACAGCGTGTCAAGTTTTGAGACTGACCTACTAACGTGCTACGATGGGAGAATATTGCTGACGCGTGGCTTTCTACCTAGCCATCACTGCAATAACGTAGATTACCTGGAGGAGAGCGACCACATGGTAACCGAACATCGAGTGGCGTCCGACGGTTATTACTACTACATATTCTACTCCGATAACGATTTTGTTAGGAACGATATCCACGCCATATTTGATATTTACAAGCCAACGTATAGGTACGCAAACACCAGCAGCGGTACCGAGTGCGTGAACCAAACCAAATGCCATTTTCCAGTGCGCTTTTTATCCGATGAGACTGTAATAGTGGAAGTACCTACAAGGGATGGCATCGAACACGAGGACGATGACATCACTTTGTTAACGAGTACCTGTAACCCCAGGATGGGTGTGTATATAGTTTTTCCCATAATGGTGCTGCTCTTAATACTAGGTTGTGCTTTTTTGTAGTAGCGTGTAGTTGAGAGAGGGTGACTGAGAGAGGCGTGGCTATTTTTGTAAATCGTTTCAGATTACCGAAGAATACGTGAAGAAATTATTTTTCTATGTATATGTTCAAAAGGTCAAAATCAAAATGTAATAAGTGGCCAGTGAATCTTTGCAATATTAGTTTTATAGTAGGTATAAATGAATTCCATAAATGCAGTAGTGTGAAGCGAAAAATTATTATTTTAAAATCCGTAATAGGAAAATGACGAAAAAGATGAAAGATTTCGAATTTCACCACCAAAAACGCATAATAATTGTTGGTTCAATATTTGTATATATATATTTTTACCGTTTAACAGAGAGACGAGAGCACAAATCACTAGGAAAAATCAACATAATTTGATATTATCACGTTGACTGCCATGCACGAGATAACTCGTGGTTGGCCGTTTGTTGATAGACGCCCACCACGAGATATCTCGTTTTTGAAGGACTCTTTTGCGGCGCCCAGAACGAGTTAACTCGTTGGATATGCACGGAGATTTTAGACTCGGGGCGCCTGTTAAAGCTTAGTAAATAATATGTGGGCATCAGAAAACGTATTCGTTTATTCTTTTTAGATATGGTATAACACAACAAATTGGGTATTATCTGGATATTTTTTTACATAAAAAAACAAAGTAACTGTCATGAAATCGCAAATTAAGCCTCGTAAAAGATGTACCGGGTAAGTCTCTTAAGATTGACACCCCCCTTATCTCACTTATCCTTTGCCGATTTAACTCATTCAAAATAGGAGGGGACGCGGTTTTTGATAAATTTTTATAATCTGAGCATGGATATTAAAAATCTCGTAAGATATACAGGGTGGAAAATAAAACATGATTTTTTTAAATGTAACACCCCGTATATTTTTAATACAAAATAATGTCCTTAATTTTCTGAATAAAAAAATATCTAATTGCTATATAATCACTCCACCTGTTCATGAGATATTACTAAAAACTTATCACATTACGGGTGTCAATTATAAAACAAAAAACATATCAAAGATACCTCTGGAAACAATGCCATTTATTGAGATAATAAATAAATAATATATAGGTGACAATAACAGTAACGAGTAATAACAATAAACAACATAAGCCTAATAAAAACAAATAAAAGTCAATATTAATACAGTAACACAATAGAGTAACACAATTTTATTTATTTACACGTAACGTAATTAAATATTTTCCACGTAACCACCACCATTCTGAATACACATTTGGCATCGCTTTATTTAATTGCTTCTCACCCTTTGAAATATACCACCATTTTCGTTTAATTCCTCAATTTTTACACGTATGCATTCTTTTAACTCATTCATATTATTAAAAACCCCAGTTTCGTATATATCTTGTTTTATCGTACCCCAGAGAAAAAAATCCATAGGTGTTAAGTCCGGACTTTTAGCGGGCCAATGTATAACACCGTGCCTTCCTATCGGAACAGGATATTTTCTGTTTAGGTATTCGGTGACGTTCCTTGCAGAGTGTGGTGGTGCTCCATTCTGCTGCCAAATAACAGATCTGTTGTCCACTAAATTAATATTATCTAAATAATTTTCAACTGGATGTTGAAGAATATCCACATAACGTTGTGCATTTAAAGGCCCATTTATAAATACGGGACCTACAATAGCATCCTTGTGGATGCCACACCACACGTTTACAGTTTGATATCCTGGTTTTTTTATAATATGTGGATTTTCCGCTGCCCAGTAATGTGCATTTTTTCTGTTAAAAATTCCCGCAGTACAAAAACGGCTTTCGTCAGTCCAAAAGACATGACTTAGAAACTCATCATCTTCCTCTATTCTATCAAGTATGTCTGCAGAAGGTTAACCTGTCTTGAAGGTTGTTGTCCTCTAAATATTGAACGGGCAAAATACTATATGTTTTAAAATTATGGCGATGTAATATTTTTATCACACTTCTTTGTGATATATCCAATTCTATTGCTGCGGCATAGGATGATTTGGATGGATTTTCAGCAAAATATAATAACGCGTTGAGTTCTGTGTCTTCTCCTGTTTTTGTTCTTCGCCTTTCCCTTTTCTTGTCTCTCAGAGATTCGGTGTTCCTAAACTTTGCATAAATGTTTTTAAAACTATTTTTGGAAGGAGGTAGCCTTACTCGAAATAACCTAACATACTCCCTCCGAGCAAGAGACTTATTCTTGTTGCACTGAATATAAATTTCAAGTAACTCTTTTCGCTCTTCCAATGAATATACCATTTTCAAAATAACTTGCTTCTTTACGAACACTACGTATTGTTTACGCTAATATCTAAGAGAGTGAACTACTATCTCACAAAAAACTGGATGACATCTGTCAACAAATAAACAATGCAAATATACATTGTTTCCAGAGGTATCTTGATGTTCTTATTTTATAATTGACACCCGTAATGTGATAAGTTTCTAGTAATATCTCACGAACAGGTGGAGTGATTATATAACAATTACACATTTTTGGATTCAGAAAATTAAGGACATTATTTTGGTCTATAAATATACGGGGTGTTCCATTTAAAAAAATCATGTTTTATTTTCCACTCTGTATATTTTACGAGATTTTTAATATCTGTTCCCAGATTATAAAAATTCACCAAAAACCGTGTCTACTCCTTTTTTAAATGAGTTAAATCGGCAAAGGATAAGTGAGATAAGGGTGGTGTCAATCTTAAGAGACTTACCCGGTACGTGAGCACATCTGCGCAACCTACTAGATACTAAACAGGTCATAACACGAAGCGCGCGCTGGGCAGCTATTACGCGTTCACGAGTTATCTCGTGATTGGGCGTCACAAGTAAAATTCTGTTAGGAGACGCCCAACCACGAGATATCTCGTAAGCGTTTTTTTTCCAAAAAAAAGTGATATATAGGACAAAATGTAAAAGAACAATTTTTTCCAAAATATTTTTATTCAATATTTTGATTTTCATATCGTGGCGTCCCGGACCCATTTCCTCGAGTGAGGCGTGGCAGTCAACGTGTTATTATATAAGTGGGGCAATAGTGCGTCGGACGTCGATATATTGAGTTCAAGAGAGCTGGAAATTTTTTAAAAAATTGCAAGGAAACTAAATAAAAGTCTTAACTGGAAATTATTTTCCAACATGCAGGGCGAGCCAAGACGAAATTACAGGACCAAGTGCCCTTTTTTGAAATAGAGTGCTATGTATGTAGGCCTCTTTCTAGTCTCCTTTCACTCCTATTATTATTGACTATCTCCCAAGCACTTGGATGTAATGAATTTTTTTGTTGAAATAATGCAATTTGCAGATGGATATTAAAAAAGCCACCACAGTCACAATTATGGGTTCTAAGAAAAACTTATGTGGATTAATGTTTTTGAATCATTTTCATTTCCTAAAAATGTACAGGGTGGCCAAAAATTATTTTTCAATTAAGAACTTTTTAAATTGAATTTTTTCCAATGGAACACCCTGTATACAACAATGTGATATAGAAGTGTAAAACTAACATTTTCTCTAAGTACTTTCCTATGGGTAATTGCAACCATTTTTGTTTTATAAATAAATAAGTGCCAAATTTAAGAATAAACTTAGAAAAACCCTAAACTTAAAAAAGAGGTTCCCTCAAATAATCATTAGAAAAACGTATAATAAATAGGTATTCGACGTGTAGCCCATTTTGATTGACAAACGTCTTTATGCAATTTTGAAACGAGACCATTTATTGGGACCATTTCTTCCAATCCATCGAAATGAGTTAATAATTTTTAACTGGTTCTTTCCTGTAATGTTTTCTTGTACATTTTTTTGCCTTTTTGGGTATTCGACAAGTAATAAAACCTCAGTTTAGTATAAATTGTCATGTAAAGATTTATCACTATTTATCATTTGTGTGCTTTTTCATATTAAGTCAAAATAAGGTGAAAAAATAAATATTTTAAATCAAAAATATTACAGTGTGTTTGGAACATAAGAAGGTACGTTTTCACCAAATTTCTTTAAAAAAATTCTTTTTTTGTAAAAGCTAAAAATAAAAACCAAAAACTTGGTTATTTGAATTTTTCACATACATTTAGAGGTTATGTGAAAAAAGTTTAAATGCAAAAGTTGTAGATCTTTTTATTACCTACATTTTTTACCTTTAAAAACTCAGCCCCTTCCCCTTCCCGACCTAAGATCGCCCGTAAATTATTTTCCTTTCATTTTTGTTATATTCTCTTTCTTTTCCAATGGGTCTTCTTACTATTATTTTCTTTCACTTTTTACCATTTTCAAAAGCCTGCCCTGGTCTATCTACTAAATCTCGATCTTA
This sequence comes from Tetropium fuscum, assembly GCA_964058915.1. Taxonomy (NCBI): domain Eukaryota; kingdom Metazoa; phylum Arthropoda; class Insecta; order Coleoptera; family Cerambycidae; genus Tetropium; species Tetropium fuscum. The sequence goes on along the minus strand of CAXKVY010000188.1, from coordinate 539,220 downwards.
AACTGTATAATCATGCAAATATGCAAGACAGTGGTAAAAACGGAGGCGCTAGAAAACGAAACTAATTTGACAGTCGGCAATGGCTTACTATTTAAAAATAACAATTTATCGCTTTGCACTGCTATTTTTCACAAATCCTGGATGGTTTTGACATGCATCACGATTTTGACAACGCAGGAATTATTTTTTTAACAAATTGACCTGATTTGTCAATATGATGTCATCTGTCAAAATTGACAGGTCGTGAGGTGTAGGTCTTAGGTATACAGAACTGTCAGAAACTATTACTAGTCATATGACTGTAAAATGCCGCCAATTCATTTTTATATTAAATTATAAATTAGGTTTTCTGCATTTTATGATTAAGAAATAATTTCTGACATCCCTGTACTACTGAAAGATACTAAACACTGTATGTTGCAGAAATGTTAGTCATTTTTTTATGGTACTTAATGCAAATAAGGCTGCTATGAAATTAAATTTGACAAATTACATTAGTAGTTGTGATATCGAGATGCAATATTGTTTAATATTTTGGTAGAGAAGATTTTATATATTTTTATATATCTATGAACGGACTTGGAGATGAGTTCATACTTATATACTAATGCGCAGAAGGAAATTTCAGATAAATAGATTTCCGTTGGCGAAAAGTTTGTTTTAGCTGTATGTACGTTTTGTTTATTTTCTGTTGAAAATTCACTGAAAATAAAAGCCGTTTATGTTCTTATATTAAGAATGTTTTAAAGTTTACCTCATTTTAGCATTCCTAATGTTTTATGATGTAAGTTTTACAATTATTTTGCTTATGTATTCCTATTTATAACATGCAATGTGTTCATTCATTAATAAGTTGCCTAATATTTTATTTTTTGCACAAATAACATCCCTAACTTCTGTTACAAGATGTCGGCATCTTTGGAAAATATGTACCCACAGTGTAAACATTTTTGTAACTATTTTGTTATAAACAAAGTTAATAATATTAATTAGATTTTTTGATTGTAGAGAATGGTTTAAATTTTAGTTGTCATATATTTTGTTTCGATGTTCGATTATTGGCAATAGTACAAATTTCATTATGTTTCTTCATTTTGAGCAAATGTTAAATACAGATTTTGTGGCATCGTGAAAATGATAATAGAAACAACTCAGTTCTTGTCTGTGATGCATTTCAATTTTTTGTCCACTAATTAAACTGCTCATCAATAGGTTTGGCTATGCAAAATTATTGTCCATTTTTATACTATTGTAACTTTAAAAATAGTAGACGGATTTTCAACCGGTTTTCTGCATATGGAAACCTAATATTTTCTCTATGATCCGGTATGTTTTAATTTTAATCTTCAAAATCTTCATTCCAAGGGATGGTGAAATTCTTGTGCAAAAATTGTACAAATTATATTAAATTATAAATTAGTATTATTAAAAAATATGCCGTTTTCACAAAAAAGTTTTCTCAATTTTTTCACGAGGATTTTTAAATACCCCATAAAATTTTAACCTACACGGCTTCTAATATGTATGTGTAGTTTAACGACCGGCAACCCTGACCTACACAATGTTTTTCATTGGCGTAGGCATTTTTTTCTCTTAGGGGGGTGAAAGTAGAAGAAGTATTGCTTTCAGCGCGTTACCATTTTTCAGTGGGTGGTTCGCCAGTAGCCATATTTCCCACAAGAAACAAAAATAATATGTACAAAACAGCTAAGTAGCCGTGAAAAATAAACTTTAAAACGGAAAAATGAAATAAATATATACCTATCCCAAAATAGAGCAAAAAATTTTTAACAAAAAATGAAACAATAAAATAAATATATATTTCAAAACATTCTCAACAAAAAATAAAAACAATAAAATAAATATACCCATATTCCAAAATAAAGCAAAAAATTCTCAACAAAAAATAAAAACAATAAGAGAAATAAAATAAATCACCTGTATCCAAAAACGCCGGCCGGCAAAACCTGTACGCTGGCAAACCATTTCTCATATACTTCGGAATTCATTTCCTCGTGGTAGTCTCCGGTCTTCTTAGATTGAAATATCAGTTCTCCATTACGCAAAAATCCACTATCACTTCCAATATGCGTTATGATTAAACGGCGACCTTTTCCAGACGGCATTTTTAAACCAGTTGTCCAGCCTTCAATCGCAGCTTGCCGTGCATTTTTTACTTTTCCATCCTGCCAGACTCTCTTCATAGTATGTCCTTCGTTGACCCACGTTTCGTCAGTGTAAAAAATTTTCCGCCCCTCGTTTCGAAACTTTTTTATTTTTCGAAGATATTCCATCCGCCAAGCAACTATTTCATATCTTTCTATGAGAATACTTTTTCTTTCTACTTTTCCATACTTAAAATTCATGTCTTTCAAAATTTTTGCCAGACTACTCCTGCATATTTTAGGTATAATATCATTTTCACTTATACCTTGCAGCACCTTATCTAAAGTGGGCAATTCGTTATTTCTAAAGAAACCGTGGACCGTTCTACGTATCGCATTTTTTGCATCATCGTCCACTACAATCTTATTTGGACCGCTTTTTGGTTTCGGTGGCTGTACACTTCCATGTACCTTTTCTTCTCTTAAAAGTGTGTATATGCTTGCCTTTGATGCTTCTGTATAATCCGAACACATATCCACCAATTCATCCTTGTCGCGATGAGGGTGATCTCTCTGTATGCAGTAAAATACTCGTAAAATTATTCTTTTCTCACCTACCGATCGGTACTGCCTACGTTTTGGAATATTTTCCATCCTTCGCCGATATTATATTGTACATACATTGTATATATATATATATATATATATATATATATATATATATATATATATATATATATATATATATATATATATATATATATATATATATATATATATATATATATATATATATATATATATATATATATATATATATATATATAGATATATATATATATAGATATATATAGATATATATAGATATATATAGATAACAAGATTTTATGCATTTTAAAGTTTAACATCTTCTGGATAACTGTATGCCTAATGCTTTTATATATAATATGTTCAAATAGAACAAATATAAATAGTAGACTAGGTTTGTGTATTCTAAGAATGAGTTCCGTCAAAAACTAATGTCATAAAACGTCACTGCAAGTGTTGGTGTATTGGTAATTTAAATTCACGTATGAATGATCAATGAAATAAATCGTATACTGCTCTGAAGATCCTCAAGAAAGGTGAAAGAACTTGTACAACTTCTAAGTGGTTCGTTTTCGTATGTATAGTGATTCATTTCCGTATGCGTGTCCAGACATAGCACTGGTAAGTGTGTTTTCTTTCTTATTCGTCTATTTGCTTATTTATATGTAATGAAATGCTACAAACCCAAGATTACTTTTCACAAAATAAATATGAATAGCAAAGAATTTCAAAGCTAATATATATATATATATATATATATATATATATATATATATATATATATATATATATATATATATATATATATATATATATATATATATATATATATATATATATATATATACACGCGAATATCTTAACCAACGCACTACACTATCGCGAATGACCGTTACAATTTACGTGCGTATAACCCATGGATCCTATGTAAGAGAGGGGACATTTGCTACTCCGTTCACTAAACACAGACGGCGCGTCATTTCGATGTATACCTACATAGGTAGGTATATAAATAATATATTAGCAATACCCGAAAACCCGCCACTGTGAGAGATCCGAACGTTCCGAGAGTCCATAGGGACTGTCAAACTAACACAGACGGCGCGTCATTCCAATAAGTTAAAAAGAGATATACCGCTTGAATATTAGTTATTGGAGAGGTCGTGGATCGGCGTTGCCGCTTTTAACTATAAAAATAAATGTTTACGTGATTGTCATATTTAAAGTAGACGTACGTAAGTAGTAGAAGAATTACATGTGGCAACTACGCGGTATCTTATATGGGGTCAGTTAACTATAAGTACATATTGAATGAAGTTATAGGTAGGTATATAAATAATATATAGGTAGGTAAACGTCTTGCTTCGTCGTTTTGACTTTTTGTATAAGCTCCAGGATAAAAACAATTTAAAAAGCGGGACATAAAATTTACCTACCAACACTAGGAAGTACTTAGGTACCTCTGAAAATACATAAATACCTAAGTATCTGTACTGAAATACTGAAAATAAATAATTAGTTTATTTTTAGTTACAGGACTTTTTTGTTTCGTCAGAGGTATCACCTACCTACACCGCTCAGATAATAAATAACCGTATTATATTGTATCACAATAACATTCAAACAGCACTATATATATATACGCGAATATTTCAACCAATGCGAATGACTGTTGCAGATTATAGAAATGAGCGCAATACCCGCAAACCCGCCACTGTAAGAGATCCGAACGTTTGAGAGTCCATAGGGACTGTCAAACTAAACACAGACGGCGCGTCATTCCAATAAGTTAAAAAGAGATACACTGCTCGATCATCCAGTATTCCGTCAACTCTAAAAATAAATGTTTAGGGAATTTCCATAATTTAAAGTAGACGAAAATAAATGTAAAAATGGCTAACATCTTGGGCTATAATATATTATTGTATGCACAATAATTCTTTTATGACATTCATAAATAATATATATAATTTTTATATAGTATTGTGGAATATGATAGTTTAATTGAATATTGAGAAATTTGAGAATTACATGTGACAACTGCTCGGTATCTTATATGCGGTCAGTTAACTACACATACATATTAGATAAGCATTTTCAATTTTTATTTTTGTAAAGGCGTTAAAGAACGATTTATAGAAATTGGCACTTTTTCGTGTTTTTAGAATTTTCAAAACTTAATCTTGGATGATACTGGATTTTTAAGACATCACTAGATTCGCAGAAACCTACCGAACGTTTCTGCAGGGATTTCGTAAAAATCAGATATACAGGGTGTACGCTATCTCATGTTAAACTTTAAAAATAATAAAAATCTAAATATTTGCCACTATTCATAATTACTATGCGTGTAATTGTACCAAAATTGAAAAATTGGTTACTTCGTTGTGATTATTACGTTCAATGGGGTATTTGAGGAGACCCGTATTCGAGCGTTTTTTCAAATTTTGCGTAATTTTTTTAATACTGGTGAATTTGAAAATATCCTTTTTCTCTTCTTGACTATAAATATTTTCGCGATTTAAACCGATTACTTTTCATTTTCATGAAAAACATACCTTGTATATTACCCAAATCAGTTTTCCGAGTCTTCAAACATTATCCAAATTAATGTTTTAAAATTGAAAATTTAACTGAGTAAGCTTAGAGGTCATATAGAGGACATAGGGGCTTATCATCATGGAAATGGAAGGTTTCTGCGAATCCAGTGATGTCAAAAATCCAATTTCTTCCAAAATTAAGTTTCGGAAATTCAAAAAAATAAGAAAAGGTGCCAATTTCTATAAATCGTTCTTTAACTAACACCTTTACAAAAATAAAAACTGAAAATCGCCGATACACCCCTAGGCTAAAATTTGATAGGGTATTTAAAAATTGTTATGAAAAAGTAGGGACATATCTAGGATATAATATTTTTATTTATTATTGCCTATAAAGTTTGATTTAACATAAAATACAAATTGCACTATAGTGAAATGTCAAGTTTGATTTATACTTCGGCTGTCAAATTTTCTTACCGAATACCACACAAGCGTAAATTATTCCTGAACATAATAATTTAAGCTCTTGTGATATTATAAGTGAAAACAGAACATTCAATTTACAACGAATTTTGCACAAGAATTTCATCACCCTGTGAAATATCCTTGGAATGAAGATTTTGAAAATAAAAACATACCGGGTCATAGAGAAAATATTAGGTTTCCATATGCTGAAAACTGACTGAAAATCCGTCTACTATTTTTAAAGTTACAATAGTATAAAAATGGACAATAATTTTTCATTAGCCGAACCATAGGCGCAGGTTTTTCAAAATTGCTTTCGTTGCTTTGCCTTCCACCTGATTTTATGTTCAATTATCATGAAAATTTAAAAATGTTGTTCGGTGCTGGTGCTCCGAATTCTTTGGAGCCACCGCGGTTCCGGCGCCTATGGCTGAATCTATTGACGGTTTATATTATGTTCATCATTTTCAAATAAGACTTATCGACATATGATAAGTTAATATTAATATGCCATTCGAATGAAAAAAATCAGTGACCTATAAACTACTAACATACTGTGAGTTACGCTATTTTAATTTATAGCAAGGCAACTGATTTTGATATGGCACATTTGTCATAAAAATAGTAAATTTACTTTTCAAATAGACAGTTTGGTACCTATGCGAAAAGAACTCTCACCATAATACAAAGTGTAAATTATTTAGGGATTAGAGTGAAGAAGAATTACACAAATAAAATAAATTATGTTTTTCGACGTTCAAGCAAAAAACTAAACTTTATTGAACTATATTTAATGTAAAAAAAATAAAATTGTATATGCGCAATAAAATTCTACTACAGTGTTTTGGCATAAAGATCATGACATGTCACCCAATGTCATGACATTAATGCCACCTAAATTAAACGTTTTTTTAGTTTCTGCATGAATGTAGAAAAAATATGGTATGCAACTCGTACAAAAAGTGTTTATTGCACTCGACGTGTCTGTTGTCCAACTCGGGCGAACGGCCTTATTGGACAATTTCACGACGTGTGCGGTAAACATAATATACTTTTTGCGCTAGTTGCAGAGGCAACAAAAGAGACGCGCAACTGCGTGTAGCCTACGAGTTCGCAGTATTGCTCTGGTTCACTGTATGGGAACATGAAGAGTAGATGGCGCGGGTGTAATTGAATGGAATTTAAAAATGCGCGGCAAGCATTTGATTCCTATTATTTATTTTTCTCGCTCCCTACCCTGAAAGTGCACGCTTTCGTGTCCTCCTATCGTCCCTGAAACAGCGCCTTTTGTGGCCGCTCTGAAACTGAGCGGACTGTGGTTTTTTGTGGCCGCCGACAAACACCCAAAGTCGGGCGGGCATAAAACTGTTTTTATTTGTAACAACAATCATAGCGGGAATGCAGTCGCGTGCACTTGCAGGCTGGGAACAAGTGTAGCCACAAAACAAACGCTAACTGCGTTAATTGCGAACAACGAATAAATTGACACGAATCTAGTCATAAAATTGCGCAAATTCAGATAAAAAGGCGAGTAAACAAACGTAGAGAAGATGGCGGACCGTGAACGACAAGTGACAGTTGGGTGTTCGATTCTAGGGCGAGCGCAGCGCCACCTCAGTACAAGTTGTCTAGTGTGGGACAGAGATAAACTTACGGGGACATCTGCAAGAGGGACAAGCGAGACAAATACAATAAAAGCGAACCCTTTTGCGGATGGACTTGCTCGTCTCTTTGTTGTCTCTGCGAGTTGCATAAATAACTATGTATCATGTACTGTCACTTTACTATTCGAATTCCAAGATAAGCGATATGACCTCTGGCGGCCGAACGCGGGATTAATGTTTAGTACATTACACAGTAACTTATTGTCATTTTTTTTGAGAGGTTCAACGTTACCCAAAAGTAAGGATAATAGAAAATATAATACTGACCAGGGTTGATAATTTTTGAAAACAAAAAAAATAATAGTAGGATGAAACCCATTTCAAAAGGAAGAGAATATATCAAAAATTAAAGGAAAAATAATTTACGGGCGATCTGAGGCCGGGAAGTGGAGCGGGGTGAGTTTTTAAGGGTAAAAAACGGTTTATCTCGATTTCCGGGAAAACTACAAGTCCTATGGAAACAAGTTAAATGGCAAAGTTGTAGGTAATAAAAAGATCTACAATCTTTATATTTACAGTTTTTTCACAAAACCTCAACATTTATGTGAAAAATTCAAATGACAAAGTTTTTGGTTTTTTATTTTTCTTTTACAAAAAAACAACCGTTTGTTAAAGAAATTTGGAGAAAACTTACCTTTTTATGTCCGAAACACACGGTAATTTCCATTACCTACAACTTTGCTATTTAACTTTTTTCCATATGACTTGTAGTTTTGCCGGAAATCGAGATAAACCGTTCTTTACCCTTAAAAACTCACCCCCTTCCACTTCCCGACCTCAGATCGCCCGTAAATTATTATTCCTTTCATTTTTGCTATATTCTTTTCCTTTTCCAATTTGTTTGATCCTATTAGGTATTATGTTTTTTTCACTTTTTACCATTTTCAAAGGCTTTAGCCCCTGGTCTATATTTTCTATGGAAATGATGTACCAAAGATTAGTTGTTTCAGAAAGGCCTAGAGTATAGATTATTACATAATTTTAATTTATATCTTTTTGCTACTCTCTTCTTGTCAGTAGCAATTTAATATAGGTACATTATAAGATAAATTATATTTATACGAATATATTTATGTATGTAATACATAACTATAATACATAAATATAACTGTGTTGTGTTTTCTGTTATACTATTTCTCATGAATTCTGGAAGCTTTGGACAGACAATATCTACATCACAATGGAAAAAATCGGAGAGATTTATTTTTTACCAAAATTAGATCTTATTGGTCAAAATCGTCCATCAAAACCGAGCAAATTCCTGAGAAGTAAGCAATTTTATTTTACTCGCAGATTCGTGGTCCTATCGCATTGCTATCGGATTTATCCCCACTCTATTAATTTAGTTTGGATAATTTTTTATGCCTTTCGATTTTGCGCATTCGGAATTAACTAGGAACATAACCTATAATGTATTTATAAATGGGAGTGCCTTCGTAGCCGGCAGTGACTGTCAGGGTAGACATAGCTATGTGCTGTGCATGTTTCAACGTATCATTCGAATATTTAGTTCATCCGAGGTTTGTTTGCTCTGCGTACCGAGGATTGAAGGTTCCAATCGTGCAGCTTGTGTTTTCATTTTTTTTTTACTTAATCACATATTTAAATATACCTACGTGTACAAGGCATTAGGTCTGCCCAGGAGGACCAGTTGGTTTCCCAAGAAAATTTTACGATGCCTGCTTTTAAATGTAACCGGTGCGGGCTATGGAGGCAGTCCTTTTACAAATTTGTCAAAGTGACATAAACATGATAAGCGTATTGAACATGAGCGTAATGGTTAGATTTTCATATTTTTGTAACAAAAATGTATTCAAATTGCCCTGAAAATAATTGTAGGTGTATAACTTTGGCAATGAAATCTTACCTGATCATTGGTAGGTATACCTATATTAGGTATATAGCATAAATTTGTGCACATATAGACCAGGGTCGATAATTTTTGAAACAAAAAAAAATAATAGCAGGATAACGGTTTATGTCGATTTCCGGCAAAACTACAAGTCCTATGGAAAAAGGTTAAATGGCAAAGTTGTAGGTAATAAAAAGATCGACAACTCTTATATTTGCACTTTTTTCAGATAACCTCAAAATTTATGTGAAAAATTCAAATAACTCTTTTTTTCACTTTTTACCATTTTCAAAGGCTTCAGCCCTGGTCTAATATATTTTAGTCGTAAAGAGGATATTTTATTAAATTATTTGGTTGTTATATGTAACTGGGTATACCTAACTGATAATTATACAATCTTTATATTTGTTATATTTATTGACTGTTATACAATTGTTATATAAAGTATAATAATTTATTGTTATTAATGTTCCCAATAAAGGTAAAGTGTGAAGTTCAATAAAATCTTATCGATTTTAATTATTTTATTTTTATTGCGCTGGCATTAAAAAAATCATATACCTACCTACCTATGTAAGCATCATAATCATATTGTGAGTTTAAAATTTAAAAGGTAGGTACCTATAATTAATTGCCAACAAATAAATACATATATTATTACCTACCAGTGAATGAAATGTGACATCAGTTACAACCTGAACATTTACTTTAGATAAACTTTTGGTGTAATATTCCTTATGCCATATGTAATCGAATTGAAATATTTGACAGAATTTCCCACCACGCATCTGTGACGGATTTTGTTGAAAACATGATTGGAACAATCTATTTGTCATTTAAAAAGCAGGATGACGCAATTTATACTAGATAGTAACGATAATAATTTAAAACAAATGTCTAAATCAAGGAGCATTATGTCATATTTCGTAAATTTCTGAGTCATAAAAGAATTTGTCAAAATTTACAAGTGTCAGATTTCAATCTACTTTTGAATTTTGGCGGCTATTTTTGACAGTCAGATTTCCGGAAACCCAGCAAATAAGCGGCCATGTTACCGCGCTCAAAAATATAGTGCAGGCTTAAGCAATTCGTTTAGGAGATATCGCATAAGATTATTCGTAACTAGTAGTTGCAGACGTAAATCTGGATCATTGACTATCCAGATAACTCATAAAACGTGATTAAAAGTGAGGAGGTAATATTCAAAGGAGCGAGATATTATCGGCGTAGGAACATAACACCCTGCTCCCAACATTGTCAGTCTTTTCCGTTTAGCAAAACGCGAAGTCAACATGTCTTCAGAAGATCGACGGTAAGTTTTGTTTTTATAAAGAAAATAAACCGTGTTTAACACCTGACCGTAAGTAGAAACATTTGACTAGTTGTGTGTTATATTTTCCTATTAATTAAGTGCCTCTGCTTTGTGTACTTTATCCATATTTAGTCATTTTTTTCGGCGTGAATGTTCAGTGTCTCCTGCCAACATGGCGCATGGAGGTATGCAAGATATTTTATGAAATCTTCTCGCGCTAGGGCTGTATCTTCTTAAATTTTCTACAAATAGGAAGTTAATGTAATACCTAAAAATAGAATAATCCCGATTTGTGTGTTGGTTCGAGAATATTAATAATTATAATACCTCAATGTGGGGTGATATTTCCAAGTTTCCACGTGAAAATACCACGCTTGGTTATATAACTAACGTATGTTTGCAAAAAAGTTATACATTTTATAGACAATTTGCCATCCATAAAAAAATCTAGTTTGAATATGCTACAGCATATGCTGTAAATGGACTCCATTTAATTTGAAGGTTATTTGCCTCTTATAACAGTTATTTGTTTTGTAGAGAAGAGTGGGACAAGAATGGCCCTGCTGTTGAAGAGAAAGATTCACAGGGATATGGTGGTCCACCGGGAATGGATCCCGATGGAATCATCGAATCCAACTGGGAAGAAGTTGTGGATAACTTCGACGATATGAATTTGAAGGAGGAACTACTTAGGGGTATCTACGCTTATGGTTTTGAGAAACCTTCGGCTATTCAGCAACGCGCAATTATCCCTTGTGTTAAAGGGCACGATGTCATAGCTCAGGCACAGTCTGGTACCGGCAAGACCGCCACTTTTTCCATTTCCATCCTACAGCAAATCGATACCTCGCTTCGGGAGTGTCAAGCACTCATCTTGGCTCCCACTCGCGAATTGGCACAGCAAATTCAAAAAGTAGTAATCGCCTTGGGAGACTTTATGTCTGCTCAGTGCCACGCCTGCATCGGCGGAACTAACGTAAGAGAAGACATGAGAAAGCTCGAGGCTGGCGTACACGTGGTCGTAGGCACTCCCGGCAGGGTATTTGACATGATTAATCGCAGATCTTTAAGAACAAACAACATCAAAATGTTTGTGCTAGACGAGGCAGACGAAATGTTGTCTAGAGGGTTTAAGGATCAAATTCACGATGTATTCAAAATGTTGCACTCAGAAGTTCAGGTTATATTGTTATCGGCTACGATGCCTACTGATGTGCTGGACGTGACGAAATCTTTCATGAGAAATCCTGTTAGAATTTTAGTTAAAAAGGAAGAGTTAACATTAGAAGGTATTAAGCAATTCTTCGTGTACGTGGAACGCGAGGATTGGAAACTTGAGACCCTATGTGATTTGTATGATACGTTATCGATTACGCAGGCCGTGATCTTTTGTAATACTCGTCGTAAGGTGGACTGGCTCACGGAAAACATGCACAAACGGGACTTCACCGTGTCTGCTATGCACGGCGACATGGAACAACGTGAGAGGGATGTTATTATGCGTCAGTTCAGGACAGGATCCTCAAGAGTTCTCATCACTACCGATCTCCTCGCTCGAGGTATTGACGTACAGCAAGTTTCATTAGTTATTAATTACGATTTGCCCTCGAATCGTGAAAACTACATTCATCGGTGAGTAATCATTTTTTATTATTCAAGTGTGTAATGACTTATTAATTTGTGTTATCTGTACCTGATATTTATCTGCATAGCAATTTTTTTAAATCTACAGTTTGCTTGATTAATCATTGTTGTTTAAAAGTAATCTAGCCAATAGAGGTGTATTTTTTGGGGCAACTCTAATTTTCAGATTTTTATTTCCCAGTTTTCTATTTAACCTAGAATGCTAAAAGGGCAATCATGTGAGGTATTTCAAGTTAAACATATTAAAATATTTATGATGTTATTGTTATTCCCCAATAAATCAGACCCAAACATGCTGGGTGACAACCCCCACCTTAGCACAGTGGGCTTGGTTATTTTCATTCCTCAACAATTTCTTTATGGAAATTTTCAGACAACCTTCGAATGATGAAGGTCAATGGATATTTTTTATCAATTGTCATAGATTTGACTTCTAACTTCAATCATTTATATGTACATTAATCTTGCTCAGTTATGGGCATTTTACTAAGACAAAAAGATGTACCTCCGGGTTTCTTTGTTCTCAGATATAACACATTTTATGAATTCCAAAATATTACTTTTTGAACGCAATAATTAAAATATTTGTAGTTTTTTTTTTTGTGGAAACCTCACAAATAAAATGTACAAGAACTTTATACCTAACATAGTTAAGAATAATTTGATATTTTTTACATAAAACTATGGGGAAAATTTGTTTTCAGCCTCCACGATTTGGAGTAAACTACGGAAAAACAAAAAATAAGCGTTAAATATTCAAAAATACTTTGGTCTAGTCAACAAGTGCCATTTTGGTGAATTTCTCTTAGCCTATAGCGAAATATATGATTTAATGAATCATGAAAAAATAGAAGTATAAATAATTCAATAAAAAAAAGCGGGGGGTCGTTTTTTGCAAATATCTAAAAAAACTATTATTACAGATATCGGAAATCGAAAAAAAGATCCTTAAAGAGCAGGAAAACTCCTAAAAAAAAGTCCCATTTCCCGGGACTCATCACCAATATTTATAATTTTAATTTAGAGGTGAAAATAGGGCTTAAAACGGGTGATTTGACCTCCGCGAGCGCCGGCCAATTCGGACACGTTAACATTAAAAATCATTTAAATCCATTAAATATGAATATTAAGAAATAAAAAAAAATCCTTTTGGATACCTACTTGAATAAAAAATAATCCATCGGAAAAAATTGTTCCCGTCATTTTTTATTAGATCCGCTTTTGTTAATTAACTTATTTTCTCAAGTTTTAAATTAACATAAAAACCCTGATAATTGCCAAATTAAAAACCTTAGATTTTTTTCTCTTCTTGGAGCTATTGTTGAAAGGCTTTAAAAATAAATGATCACCATCGGAAAAATTAAAAAAAAAATGATTTTCCACTTTGTTATTAACAATCGAGGGCATTAAAAAATGTAAAACGTAAATAAAGCAATAAAACAATTTTTTTTTCAAAAAATATATGTACAAAAAATATATTACTGACCTGCATAAAAATGATTTTTTTATAATTTTTTACTCCTATTGTTTAAATAATTATAAACAAATGCTTTTTTTATAAGATAATCCAAATATTTTTTTGAGTTCTTATCATCAATTAATATAATAATTTTCAAGAAAAAAAAATCTTTTTTTTTAATTATTGCTTAAAATGGCATTTGTTAAATAACAATTTTTTTTTTGTTGCTATGCGGCGTACAATATGTATGTGTAGTTGAACGACCGGCAACCCTGACCTACACAATGTTTTTCATTGGCGTAGACATTTTTTTTTCTTAGGGGGGTGAAAGTAGAAGGTTTTTATATGATATATTTTCAACACCACAGCTGATATTGAATGCAAGTTTCCACACCACTCATGAAGTATTGCTTTCAGCGCGTTACCATTTTTTAGTGGGTGGTTCGCCAGTAGTCATATTTCCCACAAGAAACAAAAATAAATATGTACAAAACAGCTAAGTAGTTGAGAAAAATAAACTTTAAAACGGAAAAATAAAATAAATATACTTTCAATTGAAATAGTCATATTTATTGTGTAAGTAGGTACCTACCTACTAATAACGCGTATAACCCATGTAAGATCCGCCTATGTAAGAGAGGGGAACATTTGCTACTCCGTTCACTAAACACAGACGGCGCGTCATTTGAATAAGTTGAAAAGAGATATACTGCGCCAGACTCGAGTTCACGCAGAAGGATAGAGCGGCGTAGCCGCTTTTAACTATAAAAATAGATGTTTACGTAATTGCCATATTAAAAGTAGACGAAAATAAATGTAAAAACGTAACATCTTGGCCTATAATATATTATTGTGTGCACAATTATTATTTAATAACTTTAATATAGTATTGTGGAATTTGATATTTTAATTGAATACTGAGAAATTTGAGAATTACATGTGGCAACTGCGCGGTATCTTATATGCGGTCGGTTAACTACACATACATATTGAATGAACTGTAAATATTAATATTAAGGAACCATTTTTTTTATAAATCCACATTTCTATTGCTCTTCCATATTCTGAAAACATAAAATTTTCTTTGGTTATATTTTATTTCTTTATATAGGTAGCAATTTGTTTTAAACAAATTAATTTTCGTGTGGTAATTTTTTGTTCAATGCTACAATAAATAATAAAGACAGCCATGTGTCATATGTTATGTGAAAAAAATTCTCTATTTTTTATATAATTTTAATTATTTTTTATTTTGTTTGTCGCTATTGTCACTTTCTTTCCATTTTATTGAATTTTTCCAACGGTGACCAAGAAGTGAAAAAGGCTTCTAAGATTTTTATTTTGACAAATATGAGGGTTTTTATGTTAATATAAAACTTTTTTCTATTTCCTAATATTCATATTAATGGGTTTAAATGATTTTTATTGTTGAAGTGTCCGAATCGGTCGGCACGCGCCGTAGTTATATCACTTGTTTTTAAGTTTTTAACTCTATTTTCGCCCTATAAAAAACACGTTTCACCCCTAAAACACCCCCTTTTCCACCCCTACACTATTTCTGGTACGTTGTTGGGACCCAATCGATTTTTTCCCATTTATATACAAATATCATTAAAATATAATCGTTTTTGTAGTTTTGTAGATAAAAAATTTAAAAAAATGGTTTTTGTCATTTTTCTTAATAGTTTTGAGGTTATGTTGAAAAATATGGCATAAAAAACACGTTTCACCCCTTTTTCCACCCCCCTGTTTCTGGTAATTTGTTGGGGTCCGATCGATTTTTACCCATTTTATATACAATCCTAAATTTTCCGACCATCCATATACTTACTTCTAAGGATTTTGTCGATTTTTAACCTCTGAAAACCTGTTAGGCACAGTTTTTCCACAAGTTATCGATAAAACTAAAAAATCGCGAAAGAATCTTTGCAACTTTGTATCCAACTTTTGCAAATGTACCACAGGTACATTAAAAAAGAAGCAAAAAAAGAAAAGTAAAAAAAATAAAGACGTTGTAGTGTCTTACCCAGGGAAAGGATTAATCAGCTGTATTTATATATCTTCTTTTATAGCCACATTTAGTTAAAAGCACTTTTTATAGATTTGTGAATGTGAGGGTTTGCTAATTTAAAGAGCTTAGCTAAAAGCTCTTAAATTATTACCAGGGTAATTAGACCAGGGTTGATAATTTTTGTAACCAAAAAAAATAATAGGATAAAATTCACAATACTTTTCCATTGGAAAAGGAGGAGAATATAACAAAAATGAAAGGAACAATAATTTACGGGCGATTTGACGTCGGGAAGTGGAGGGGGTGAGTTTTTAAGGGTAAAGTTTATCTCGATATCCGGAAAAACTACAAGTCCTATGGAAAAGAGTTGTAGGTAATAAAAAGATCTACAACTTTCGTGTTCCTTTTTTTTCACATAACCTCAAAATTTATGTGAAAAATTCAAATAACCAAGTTTTTGGGTTTTTTTTTCCAAAAAATTTTTTTTTTTTTAATTTGAAAACTTTACTTTTTAGGTCCCAAACACAGTGTATTTTAAATCAAAAAAATTACAGTGTGTTTGGGACATAAAAAGGTAAGTTTTCACCAAATTTCTTTAAAAAAAAATTTTTTGTAAAAAAAAAACCAAAAACGGTTATCTGAATTTTACACATAAATTTTGAGGTTATGTGAAAAAAGTGTAAATACAAAAGTTTTAGATATTTTTATTACCTACAACTTTGCCATTTAACTTTTGCCATAGGACTTGTAGGTTTGCCGGAAAACCTACAAGTTTTAACCTTAAAAACTCACCCCCTTCCACTCAAATCGCCCGTAATTTTCCTTTCATTTTTGTTATATTCTCTTCCTTTTCCAATGGGTTTCATCCTACTATATTTTTTTTTCACTTTTTACCATTTGCAAAGGCTTCAGCCCTGGTCTAAATGTTTATTAAAAACCAATATGGCTGTTTAAGTTCTTCCCTCAAACCAATGTCTAGAAAAATATTGGCCCTTTTTTCCAAATGCTATTGCAACGAAGGTGCACTTAAAAATAAATTTTCAAATTTGGTAAAAATACTCTTACCATGATGACACTTTTCCACCAAGATCGCTGAGAGTGCTGATGTTAAATTTCATGTCTGAGTTTGAGTATCTTGAATATAATATTTTGTTTTGTTAGCGACCCAAGTGCGTATTACAAGAATTTGTCTTTCAGGATTGGTCGAGGTGGACGATTTGGTCGTAAAGGGGTAGCAATAAATTTCGTTACAGAAGAGGATAAACGCACGCTTAAGGATATTGAGCAGTTTTACAATACAAAGATTGACGAAATGCCAATGAATGTGGCGGATCTTATCTAAACCGTGTCAGTGTGTGTACGACGACGTTTCCTGAAGGTCATATGGTGTGAGTATTAGCTTTCTATGCTAAACCTGCGACATATATAAATGCGAATATTGTGCGCCATTACGTCTCTTTAGGGCAGCGCCGTGTCTTAGCGCTACACTCCCATAAAAACATTTATTGAGTGTGTCAATTTTTAATATATTAATCATTTCTTTTGTTTGGTTATCCCTCTATAATAATTGTATTGTGTAGTTTTTAGTTAACATAATATATAGTTAGTGTTTATAATTCGGGAGGCGTGTGGCTGTATGGAGGCCGTGGGGTACTCCGGCGCGAGCCTGGGTCGCCCCGCGGGTTCTCGTTGCATTGTGATTGTCTCCACACAGTTTGTCCGTCTCTGCAAGGGTTTAGTTGGTATCTGGAAAGGTTATTATAATCATAAAAGATGTAGAAGGAAAACTTTGATTATCCTCTGATAGACATTTTTGTATATTAAGATTAATAAAAGTGGTGATAAAACTCTTAGACTTTTTTTTAATGCTGTGTCTAAAGATTTGTTGATTTTCACCAGACTCTTGTTTAAAAATTACGGTGAGTATTCTTTTTTACTTGGGAACCCGTTTCTACTTATAGATTACATTAACGATTGCATATCTTAACTTTTTTTTTTTTTTTAATAAAAAAAAATACAATACGTTACTGTGACTAATATAATATGTTGTTTCTGTATCTAATATTGCTCAAATATGAATTCTATAATCTTTTACAGCCATATTTATATTTTTTTAACATTAATTAAAAGCGAAAATGTGGTAAATTGACGCCGAATGAATGTAGCAAAACGTTACTCAGAAATTCGGAAGTATTTTCGGATTTTAATAAGTTTCAATATTATTTATAAAAACTTGGGCTCGACGAATATTTCAGTCCATCTTGGGGAAACTTTCAGTAAAATTCGGCTGCTTGCAAACTGATGTAAATAATATCGGTTTACTTTTACATTTTGGGTATACATTTGAGTATTATTTTTATGGATTTATTGACACTTCTTTAGATACAGATCTTGTTAAAACCTCTCCAAGACCGAAAACCCTGTTCAGATAATGTTCCTGCTCTATACCGGGAGACGTAGGAGGCGAGAAATAATCTACTTTGTTATTAATTGAAGCTGGCAAGTTTCGTATTGCGTGCCCTGTATGTTTTGTGAGCTTAGCTCCCAAAAATCATTAAATACATACTCGATAGCCATGGCACAGACTACGGTAGTCGAAAATATACATGCTGTTAGACGTCTCCGTGTCACCCGGTATATAAGTGGAATATTTGAATGCAGAAATGTGTCATTTATGTAGCTGTGTATGTGTCATGCGTTGAAATCTTTGAGTGTGATTTTTTTAATTACGTTTTTATACCTTTTCTCGTTTGCAGGCAGCATCGATACCTGTGGGCACCATGTTTTGGAAATAAAGATCTAAATTCCATTTTAATTACAACTCAGTGGTTTTGCTTCTTTTTAAACCTTACTTTCCATATTTCCAATTCCTAAATACATAGGTTTTTAATTTATTTCAAATATTTTAACTTTAAAGTAATTATAAATAAACTTATTTTTTATTTACTGTAGGGTTTAATTTCCTCGGCACCTATAGGACATCTTTGGAGAATCACTAGCAAAACAGTAAGATTTTCGAGACAAAAATCAGATTGTTATAAAGTGTGAATAATTAAAATAAGTGTTTAATTCGGTTACTTTTAAAAGGCATAATTTTTAATTGGATTTTCAGCTCAAATTTGACAGTAAACTCGCGGTGCCACACTTTTTTAACGATATATCAATAGTTTTATAGTAGAAGAAAAAAATTACAAAAAATATAATAATAATAATTTATTGTTGATAATTTAGGAACTATGAAACAACTTCTATACTTTGACAGTGACATAATCATTGCTTGAAATGGTAATAATTTCTTTACATTTGTCCTTGCTCATATCAAAATTTAACGCTGAGGTGACTGATCGATGATTAAAGTTAAGGAAAAGCACGTATTATTTAGACCCAAAAAAAAGTTAAACCAAGTCCAGAAAATAGATTAAAATAACTGGGAAAATTAATGATCTAGTTACCATTAGCCGTTGATTGAAGGCACCTCCTTCATTCAACGCTTTATCACAAAACTTCAATTTGACCCAAGAAAAAACTGAAACCAACAGTCCAGAGAATAGATAAGAAAGTAAGTAGAGAGCTAGTAATATATAAGAAAGTAAGTAGCAGAGAAAGATGAAAGTAGACAAGGTAAGTTGGGTGCAGTATTTTGAACCTCACTTGCGCGCTACATTGATGGAAATGTGAGGAAAGTTAGAGCTACTATAATCTCTTTAATAGCATCTATCATGGACTGAAAAACAAATGCTCTTTTGATTTCGTTAGATGCAATTAGAGGTTACAGCCGAGGGATGTAGGAATTAAAGCACTCACCAGGGTTGCCAACATTTTGTAAAAAATTTCCGTGAAACCCCATGAAAAAAAGATCCAGTAATATTTCCCTAGATTGCTCCGTAAAAAATATAATGCTAATATGTTCCATAGTGCTCTAACTAAATAAATAAAATACAGTTTTGTGGTTTGATAACATAGGTACCTATATTAAAATTATATAAGAACAACTTAATTGTTAAAAGCAACATATATTATATTTTATTTGCCTTCAAAACAACAGAGGAAATAAATATTTTTAAAATAATAAATTAGGCACATTTTATCTAAAGAGTATGTATAATTATGTAATTCGCCTTTACTGCTGTCACTTGTTTGTCTTTTCTTATGATCGTATATCTGCCGAAAATAGAACCTTATTGTGAATCTGTTGAAAACAGAACCTTTAAAACGATGATCATTCGATTAGGAATTCCCTAGAACTATTGTTTCTCTGGATGACAGAATTTCACTAAATCTACGGAAATTTCCTTAAGGTTGGCAACGCTGGCACTCACTACTGCCGTATTTATAATTATTTATAACCATTTTAGCGAAAAGCGCATTGTGTTGACGTCAAAAAACAAAACACTACCACCAGTCGTGGATACATGATCGTATAGGTTTTTAAGTATTAAAAACGGTAGCTAATTTACCGTTCCTGATGTTTATACTATTTTTTGCTGGGGATCTCAATAAATGAAAGCGAAGTTATAGGTAGGTACATACGTATTTAATTTTTTATGAAATGTCAAAAATGACGTTAAATATAAATGAAGCCGAAATCGAAAAAAACATGTACTGTTCCAGTTTCTGTCAGTAAATGTACCTACAAACTGTTAACATCAATAAATAGATTTAAAATTACATCTTTCTTTTAATTGTTATGCACTTCTATTTGAATATATTTTCAATGATTTTTTTCTATGTGTGTTGTGTGAACCGGGCTATATTTCCTCGATGTAGGTAGGTATATGAAGTAAGTTATATTTGAGCTGTCAATAATAATAGTGTCAATAAAGAAATATTAAAATTGGAGCGATTGTTGCATGAAAAGCGTAAATGTGTTAAAATCCACCTTCTACAGTGCCCAGAGTCCGATAAATTAACTTAGTTCGATGAAATTTTAAACTGAATTCTAGGTGATTCATTCTAAATCAATGCGATGTTAAAAATGTCTATTCTGACAATCATGTACTTACTGGTCTACAATCTACAACAAGTGTGGGAAATAACACGTTTTGTTAGCCTTTGCCACAAGTAAGCGCATTCTACTATCGTAGAAACAAACATGGCAAGTGAACAAAGAATTTTGATCGTGCAAAAATCATTTTTAGCTAAAATTAAGTGGCTATTCGGATTTAAAGACAAGTGACATGATATGACCTCTGGCAAACGAATGCGGAATTAGTACTACCACGGAACAGACACAATAGAATAGTCGCTCCAGTGAGAAAACAGATAGTTGAATTTGAGCGTTCCCGGTGGATATAATCAAAACTAGATGATAATGCGGGAATATTGAATCATTGGTCGCTCATATTTTCATTGAATTTAAAGTAATATTAATTACTGTAGATTAGTCATTTTACTACCAAGTTATCAAATACAAGAAAAAAAATAATTTAAATATTTTCTTGTTTCTGAGAACTGTGTACTAACATGATTATCTTCAATAAGTTTACTTATGATAATTGATAATAATAAAATGCATATAAACATATACTTAAAATATGTTATTAATAACAATAAGAAACTAAATTACATGTGAAGCATATTTACAAGTAGATACATCACGTGTCATGTATTGAATATATTATTATATACAGTACAATAATAGTACAATAATAGATAATATCATTCTTTCAAGTCTCACTAGTCTCAACTTGATAAACTATTTCATTATTATAATCGACTTGATAAACTATTTCATTATTATTATTATTATATAGAATGTTGCTGTAAAAACTTAGTTGAGTCTACTTAATACAATCGGTAAACACAACAAAAATCGTAGGGAAATCTTGAAAACACGTGGAAAAACTCAAATAATCGAAGAGCCATGTGAAATCTATGTTGAATATTTCAAAAGTTGATTAGAAAGCAACGCTGTTTTACCGAGCAAGTAATAATTCTGCGCCATCCAACGCATATAATCAGCCTCTACTCTATAGTGTCTGTTCCCTGTATTAGTACATTACCATTGCACAATGGCAGTATTTTTTTCCATTTTGAACACTACCAAAAAGTAGAACGACTGTAGAAAATATAGTGAGGACGTTATATTTTCTATGGAAATGTGTACCAAAGATTAGTTTGCGGATACCCATCATGGCGCTGAGATCCTCATTTGAATTTCCAATAAGATTTTAGACGCCATTTTAGCAGCTACAAAACAACGAGTAGCGACAGCTGAGTTTCCAATTTTTAGAGCGCATGCGCGAAATACGATTGCCATCTGTCAAAGGAATACGTAACAACCAGCCAGATTTTAGTTAGGGGTCAGATAGACAATACTTTCTTTCAGTGTAGATGCTTTATTTGAAGCCACTTCATAATTTTCTCAGTGTATTACGATGTCTAGCCGTCAACTAAATTGGATCACTCCACATCAAAGGCGCCGACAGTTTACGTCGCTAACTCGTCGGTTTGTAATACCCTGACATTAGTTCTCTGTCAGTTTGACATAACCTGTTAATAGTGTAAATTTGTACACAATACAAATAGCGTTTTCTACTTGGAAAAACTTGCCCAGTGCAATTGCTGTAAGGGTAACTTACCTACTTGTCGATTCCATTTCATTACTAATCAACAAGAGTTGTATAGCTGTCTATATTTAGCTGACATTTTCTGAGACAGAACTAATGCCACTAAAATATTTGTATCCTCTGATATTATTCATATTTCAAAGTTTCCCTCCATGTAGTTTTCGTCAGGTTGGCATCAGAACGTGTCCGCAATGCGCAGTCTCAGTTGTCAAATTGAGCTTCCGCTGCTAAA
This sequence comes from Tetropium fuscum, assembly GCA_964058915.1. Classification (NCBI taxonomy): domain Eukaryota; kingdom Metazoa; phylum Arthropoda; class Insecta; order Coleoptera; family Cerambycidae; genus Tetropium; species Tetropium fuscum. The sequence continues at coordinate 516,779 of CAXKVY010000188.1, read as the reverse complement.
ATCCTGCCCAGCCGGAGAAAAGTATTCGGCTTCAGTACGTCGTGCGGCAACTGCTGTAATCGTTGCAATTTTAGTGGGTAGCTCCGTGTGTGAGGTGATTTTTTTATTAAATTTTAATCAAAATGAGCTGGCAGGATTACGTTGACAAACAGCTCATGGCTTCCCGTTGCGTGTCAAAAGCCGCAATCGCTGGACATGACGGAAATGTATGGGCTAAATCAGAAAATTTTGATGTAAGTACCTACCTACTAATCGTTAGATTAGCTCTAGCATAGCTAGATTCGTGAATATTCTCATCCTGAGAGGCATGCACAACTATTTAATTTCTGCGGAACGGGCATTATTTTCCTGGTCTCAAGTCGTGCAGGTTTTAGCGAACAAAAGAAACCCAAGGGCTTGGTCACATTGTTCTTAGATATTCAATAACTACAAATCTAAGTTTTATAATGGTTTTTAAGTGTGTGTACTCTCGAATTATAAAAGTTTAATGAGGAATTTGCTGATACTTTTGTAGATTTGCCAATTTTTAGCACCAGTTTGACAAAAGTAGCCGGTTTAAATACAAGATGGCCGCCTGCTGAAAATGCGACGTGTAGAAAAGTTGCAGTCGGAATATTTGCTGCTACCGGCATTTATAAGCTGATCCAACCTGCCCTGCCCCGATACATTTCCAATATCAGCACTTTTTATTGTGCTACTTAGGTTAGCTAGGTATGCGAAAATAATTGATTCTCAAACAATTTCCAATAAGATTTCAGAATGCTATCGAAACCGTAGGTACTACAGGTTCGGAAAACAAAAGGAGATAAAATGTAAAACAGATGAGTAAGAGCTTACGATGGAATTTGTATTTTATACTCAGCCGTACTAAATATGTTGTGTGATTTTGAAAACGTAGAAGCCTATGCCTGTGTGTGGGTTGGCTCTTTTTAGCAGTATTAACGGAATATTTGGAACCAGTTTTCAAACTGAAGTAGGTAGGTATGTTGCTAATAAAACCGGCTACTAGAGCTGTATCGACTTGGTGTTAATAGTATAGTGCACAAGAGTAAGTAGGTATATATATATTTCCACTATAATGGCCAAATCTGGATTGTTTTTTTAAAATTGTAACCGACGGCTTGTTACTATTCTATTGATTTTCACGGCTTCCGGCAAACAGTCGGTTCCCATTAAAACAAAAATCATTTAGCCTGTCGATATAGAAAAACCATTCACGCGAAAACATATTATCCACCCCCAGAATGAGCACAATGAGTGAGGTTCACGAGGGGGTTACTGAACGAATGTCTGTAGTCTGTCTCCTACTGGTATTGATCGCTTATTTTGGTCAGTGAGCTCTGCCGTAGCCTTAACCTTTGGCAGATAAGCTTGTTTTTAGTTATGGGAACATTTTATGAGGTAATTTTGTTTTTACAAGCCGACGAAAACATCACCTATCACCTCTGCGTCATAGACAAGGCAGAGCGATTTATCCTCGGGGTAAATATTCAAGGTCAACTAATTGAATCTTGAATCTTTTGAGTATCGGAACAGGTCAAAACAGCTGAGTTGACAGTAGTTTTTAAGTTAAATATTAATACCACCATGTTCGTAGCCCTTACTCTTTATTATTGGTTATAAGTAAACATAAAAATGCATTCTATCAGAATTGTCGCTATGAAAACGTTTGCTTTGCACCGATCTCCATGAGTTTGCCCTAATAAATTTAGAAAATAGACATGCGTGGCATAGTGGTTTAAAAATGATATCTAGCTGGGTAGGTACCTAAAATTTAAATTCTAAATTCTGATAATTAAACGCGATAAAGCCTATATAGGTACCTACCTACAAGGTATGTTCTTGTTCCCCGATGTTATTTCATCATCTACTATTTTTATCTTTTATTATTTATGACTGGTTCTGTTATAGATACCGAGATATTTAATAAGGTATTTATCTGTGACTGTTAAGTCTATATTTTATAAAAAGTGTACTTTTATTATTTATAAAAACGTTAAACGAGAAGTAGATCTACATAAATAATACTTACGCCTCAGAAAATGATAAATTAAGTAAGTGAAATAACAAATAAAAACTTCAAACACAATAAACGGTAAAAATGGGCGAACACGCGGTGTCCATATTTGTTTGGAAAGTAGATGTCGACATTTGACAATCGTGTGACGTAATACTCCAGTCATATATTCCCCAGTCTATTGATCTAGAAAAAGGCTTTCATTCATCGTTGGTTTGAGGACCTCCTTTAATGTATACACTTTGTGAGTTTGTTCATAAGCTTAAGAGTTTTGATGTTGCGGACAAAATCAAAATATGGGACTGTCATTTTTATGACAGTCCCATACATTTCACTGTCATTTTTATGACAGTGAAAATTCGAGATGTCTGAAGAATCTGTGTAATGAAAGATTGATCAAACGGTTCAATGTAGAAAATCCAATTGTTAAAGGGGAACATAATCACGCTCCAGACTTCGGAGAAAACCGGGCTTTCATTTAATGCCGACACCCACGTGATCACTGATCAGTTTATTTCTGTTTACTATTAAATTAATTTCTATAAGTTGGTATTTAAGAAGTTACCATGTAAATAACTTAAACAAAAGTCCCCATGAAATGTCAATTCATAGATTTTATACAGGCGTGCCTGAGGGTTTTCAATGGAATTATGTCACGTGGGTTTTGGGATTAAATGAAAGCCCTGTATAATGTTGTTTAAGATCACATTGGGAAAATGGCAGAAAATACTGAAGAACGTCCAAGGAGTATTCTGCAACAGTGCTGCCGAAACGGTTGGTATAGAAGCGTCGCGGTCAGTACGTTTACCAAATTATGAAGCTTTAAGACAAATTTTTCACCGTAAAAGACGAAACTTGGACTCTTCCGCATATTAGATGGTATTTTGTATTTGCGTTATGCCCATTAATTTGCTCATGCTGTGAAGTTTTATTTGCGTGGTCCATGTTTCCCATAATGTAATAGTATATTATGCAACGACCATTAAATGATGGCTATTAAGACACGAGCATGAGAATTATCACATGAGCCGTAAGCGAATGTCATAATGAATGCGAGTGTCTTAATAGCCATTAAATGTGAGTTGCTTGCACTATTTTCTTCTACAACCGGTCGTAATAAACCAAGAATTAACACATTATTTCTGAAATACTGAAATGTATTAATTATAAATCACATTTTAAGAAATATTGTGGAAACTATTATAAATAAAACATAGAAATATCAGAAAATCAAGGTTAAAGTTATTCATTTTTATTTATTGTTACATTTGGGATGATTCAGTTATTAAAATTACTGGCAGTTTTGTTACAATATTGGTTGGTGGCCGACATTGTTGATGTTGACGGAGTATGATGTTCATCAAATTGTTGGTTTCGATGTATTCAATCGAATTCAGAATTTTATCGGCAACGTTGATTATATTTTTGGATCGATTCGTCAATGTAGATTTCGGGCACTGATGTGTATTTCCATCCACCGGGAACCGTGGCGTTTCAATGAAGTTATGTCACCACCACCATCATTCAAAATTGTAGTAGAACTGCGGCGAAAGCAGTGTCCTGTCCTGTATACAACTTACAGTGGTTCTAAGAAGTGTGGAAAGTTGAATGATCGGAAAATCTAACCTATATATTTTTAAATATAAAAATGGCCAACATCTTGGCCTGTACTATATTATTGCATGCACAATAATAAATTTTTGACATACATTCATAAATAATGATACATCTTTCATATAGTATTGTGTACTTCAACAAAAAAACAAGATTTCTAATTCCGAGCGATCAGTATGAAGGATCTAAATATCGACAAATCGACAGGGCCCGAAACGAGCTGTGACGTCACAGCCTACAATATTTGGTAGGCGTTGCGCCGGTAAACGGCTGAATGAACTATGAAAACAAGCGGTCGAGTGCTGGGATCTCCCGTAGCCGACCGAATCGGTCTTCTCGTCGTTTGTAAATTGTAGGATGTGACGTCACGACTTCGCGCTCGTGACTTTAATAATTTATAACAAATTTATTACTGAGAATTAAGGCGTCATATTTTGCGTGTATTATGTTCCAGTATGGCAGAACATTTTTATGGGGAAAAAATGGGAATGTTCCCTATTGTTCCTTTGGGCGGTCAGTGTACTTTGTACCGGGTAAGTCTCTTAAGATTGACACCCCCCCTTATCTCACTTATCCTTTGCCGATTTAACTCATTCAAAAAAGGGGTAAACACGGTTTTTGATGAATTTTTATAATCTGAGAACAGATATTAAAAATCTCGTAAAATATACAGGGTGGAAAATAAAACATGATTTTTTTAAATGGAACACCCCGTATATTTTTAGACCAAAATAATGTCCTTAATTTTCTGAATCCAAAAATGTGTAATTGTTATATAGTCACTCCACCTGTTCGTGAGATATTACTGAAAACTTACGGGTGTCAATTATAAAATAAGAACATCAAGATACCTCTGGAAACAATGCATATTTGCATTGTTTATTTGTTGACAGATGTCATCCAGTTTTTTACGTAAAAAATACGTAGTGTTCGTAAAGAAGCAAGTTATTTTGAAAATGGTATATTCATTGGAAGAGCGAAAAGAGTTACTTGAAATTTATATTCAGTGCAACAAGAATAAGTCTCTTGCTCGGAGGGAGTATGTTAGGTTATTTCGAGAAAGGCTACCTCCTTCCAAAAATAGTTTTAAAAACATTATGCAAAGTTTAGGAATACCGAATCTCTGAGAGACAAGAAAAGGGAAAGGCGAAGAACAAAAACAGGAGAAGACACAGAACTCAACGCGTTATTATATTTTGCTGAAAATCCATCCAAATCATCCTATGCCGCAGCAATAGAATTGGATATATCACAAAGAAGTGTGATAAAAATATTACATCGCCATAATTTTAAACCATATAGTATTTTGCCCGTTCAATATTTAGACGACAACAACCTTCAAGACAGGTTAACCATCTGCAGAGACATACTTGATAGAATAGAGGAAGATGATGAGTTTCTAAGTCATTTCTTTTGGACTGACGAAATCAGTTTTTCTACTGCGGGAATTTTTAACAGAAAAAATGCACATTACTGGGCAGCGGAAAATCCACATATTGTAAAAAAAATAAAAAAACAATGATAGCAAACTGTAAACGTGTGGTGTGGCACCCACAAGGATGCTATTGTAGGTCCTGTATTTATAAATGGGCCCTTAAATGCACAACGTTATGTGGATATTCTTCAACATCCAGTTGAAAATTATTTAAATAATATTAATTTAGTGGACAACAGATCTGTTATTTGGCAGCAGGATGGAGCACCACCACACTCTGCAAGGAACGTCACCGAATACCTAAACAGAAAATATCCTATTTGGATAGGAAGGCACGGTGTTATACATTGGCCCGCTGAAAGTCCGGACTTAACACCTATGGATTTTTTTCTCTGGGGTACGATAAAACAAGATATATACGAAACTGGGGTTTTTAATAATATGAATGAGTTAAAAGAATGCATACGTGTAAAAATTGAGGATTTAAACCAAAATGGTGATATATTTCAAAGGGTGAGAAGCAATTTTATAAAGCGATGCCAAATGTGTATTCGGAATGGTGGTGGTTACGTGGAAAATATTTAAGTTACGTGTAAATAAATAAAATTGTGTTACTCTATTGTGTTACTGTATTAATATTGACTTTTATTTGTTTTTATTAGGCTTATGCTGTTTATTGTTATTACTCGTTACTGTTATTGTCACTTATATATTATTTATTTATTATCTCAATAAATGGCATTGTTTCCAGAGGTATCTTGATATGTTTTTTGTTTTATAATTGACACCCGTAATGTGATAAATTTTTAGTAATATCTCACGAACAGGTGGAGTGATTATATAACAATTAGATATTTTTTTATTCAGAAAATTAAGGACATTATTTTGGTATAAAAATATACGGGGTGTTCCATTTAAAAAAATCATGTTTTATTTTCCACCCTGTATATATTACAAGATTTTTAATACCCGTGCTCAGATTCTAAAAATTCATCAAAAACCGCGTCCAGTCCTTTTTTGAATGAGTTAAATCGGCAAAGGATAAGTGAGATAAGGGGGGTGTCAATCTTAAGAGACTTACCCTGTACCTATATCTCTTAGAACTACTGTAGGATCTGGAAGTTTTAAATAAGGAGCGGTTTCTTTTCCTAAATTTCCAAATTTATTTATTCCTACGTTTTGTACGGTGCATTTTTCGTTTATGTTTATAGTTGATTAAAAAAAAGGATTGAGTCGCACAATTTTTTGGACCAATATTAATACAATTCTTGCATATTTCATAAGACTTCCCTATTATGAATTTCCGGGTTGTTCTCGTTTTAGTATCTTTAATTGTGACTAAAAGAGTTGATTCAAAATCATTTACATCTCTTAATTTTAACTTGTGCAGCTCATTCCTCCTACATGCTCTCATAATACTAAAGGCCTACCACCTAAAAAACAAAAAATGCCATTTTTAATGCACTTACATTGAAAAGTATAGATTTGTTTACCTTGGACAATAAATACTAACCGTCTGGGGCTTCTCCGATAAATTGCTTTATTTCATTTGTAGAAAACGTTTTAGCTTTTTTCGGTATATATATATATATATATATATATATATATACCCTTCAGATTTTCTTTTTAATAAGGCATGCCGTTTGTGATATTTGGATGTGTCCAATCCGTGAACTGCGAGTAAAATACCTATTTCGCACGTTTTTACTGTTTTTACTGGTAATAAATGATTTGCGGCTTTTGCGGCCTGTTCCACAACTCCTGGCGGGGTTAAATTTTCAAACATCATCAACGTATTTTATCCAACATTTGAAAGTCATCAGCAATAATATTTTGTTAAAATGCCTAAAAATATACTAGATAATTGATTGTTTTAATCGCGCTGACACGCCCACGTCGCCACATGATGGTTCCGCTCTCGTGACGTCACCACGCGAACGAGTCTTGCTGTTAGTTCATAGTTGTAGTATGGTTGAAATTAAGTGATGTCCATAAAGTTGGCAGGTCAACTTTTGCAAATCGATCTCGCTGTGACATAAACATTTGCCGTTTTTTAGCCGTTAAGTAATGAGATCGTGAAAGAAAAAAAATTGCCGGTCTTTAATTTTTTTCTATCGCGTATCGCGTCACATAAAAAATTTATTAAAAAAATTTAAGTCGTCTTAAAATTTGCCGTTTTTTAGCCGTTAATTAATCGTAAAGGAAAAAAAAATGCCGCTCTTTAATTTTTTTAAAAATTGGATGCCTTGCTAACTTCAGATGAATTTACAACATTATCGATAAACAATTAACGGCAAAATCGCTCTCTCATCAATCATCAATAAATCAACCAAGTCGAACGGCAAAATCTCAGTCAGAAAACGAGTCAAAAAATTTTTTTCCAAGCCAAAAACCACCTCAATTTCGGGGTTATCTGTTTATTACTATCAGTAAACAAGTAACGACAAAATCGCACCCATCACAATTAAATCAAACCAAGCGAATGGCAAAATCTTCGCCTGAAAGCGAGCCGAAAAAAATTTTTCCAAGATATCTAAGTTTTTTGTTTATTACTATCAGTAAAGTATTAACGACAAAATCGCACTCTTCACGATTAAATCAAACAAGGTGAACAAAATCTGAGCCGAAAAAAAATTCGAAAAGGCGAAAACTCGGTTGCCCTGCTGAGAAATCGTGATTTCGAGGGTTTTTGTTTATTATTATCAATAAATGAGCCAAAAAACGAGTCGAAAATAAAATTTTCCTAGCCGAAAACTCGGTTACACTGCTGATATTCCGTGATTTCCAGATTATTTATTGATAATACTAAACAAAAAACCTCGAAATCTAGGTCTCTCAACGGGACAACGGAGTTTCTCGCTGGGAAAAGTCTTTTCGACTAATTTTTGGCCGAGATTTTGCCGATTTTACCGTTGTTTGATCTAATCGTGAAGAGTGCGATTTTGTCGTTATTTGTTTATTAATAGTAATAGACGAAAAACAACAAAATTGCTGTATCTCAGGGACAACCGAGTTTTTCGGTTGAATTATTTTTCGACTTGGTTTATTAATATTCCGGAATTTGATTTATATTCGGGAATCGATATTCGAATAAATAAATTTTCCGTTTATAAAACGAAGCCTAAGTACAACATTTTCCTTATAACCAAGCTAACTTATTTTTTTTTAGTTAATTTTTTATGTGACCTGCTAACTCCATATGAAGTTAGTTAGAAAAATTAAAGAGCGGCAAATTTTGTTCTTTCACAATTAATTAAGTAAGGGATAAAAGACGGCAAATTTTTATGCCATAGCGAGATAGATTTGCAAAAGTTGACTTGCTAACTTTTCGGACCTAGTTAAGCGGCTAATTTGAGTGAATTGAAGTTGCATTTCTCATTCGTTTGTTACTCTCGTTGTTTTGAGCTGGCCTGCTGCCTCCGATTACTGTTCGCATTGTGACGTTACGTCGCAGTGGAGCTGCGTCTCACGATACGGATGGGCGGGGTTAGACCGATATTAAATAATTTAGGTACATTATTTTGAACTGCCGCACGTTTTTAAATATCATTGGCATCAGTGGCTTCATAATCTCAATATTTTTCTTATTTTCCAAAAATCTGCAAATTCTCCATTGCAAGAAGCACGAAGTTTAAAAATTTGCTAAGTAAACAGTATGACTGAAAAAATGTATATATTTTAGATCTGTCAGATGTTCAAGGCCATAGTTGATATTGACAGAATATTGTTGAATGGCGCGTTTCTATCGATTATAAACTTAACTTTACGGAAAATTTGTATCCTAATGAGTTACAGTAGGGAATGTCGAATAAACGAATTAAAGTACAGGAGTAGAAAAAATAAAATATACTCTATTTAATGGCATTCTGTTTATGTTGTCGATTCGTGTATTTATCGGCTAAAGCTGCCACTGCTAATGAATTATTCAAGGTAGCCCGTGCTACCTGCATCGTTGAAACTTGTAAATTTACCGCATGGGGTGCATCCACCTCCTGCCGGGAATGTCGCCCTTGGCACGCCCTCGTCTGCCTGTCATTCGGTAGGTAACCATTTGTCCCCAGACAAAGATAAACATTCGTCATGTCATGGTTGCGGTAGGGAGGTACAGCTCGCCATATCGGAGGTAAAGCTAAGCTTTGTAAAGAACAAAGTACATATACATGTACAATTACATACGACTGTTGTCTGAGCACACTTGTCGGTGCTGTCATAGTTTCACTTGCACAGTAAAAGTGCATACAGTACCCGGCCCTCTAGATTTCCCCGAAAATATAACCGCTATATCCGGTCCATCTTAACTGGCTGTTTATTTATAAACGAATGTATGCGCAGTATAATAGAACCCCTTAAAAATTTACGCTCGCCGCTTGGGCAGGTCAAAAGAAGTTAATTGGGCGGTAACAAACATTTATACAGAAATTTCTAATCTAATTCTAATTCTAATAAGTCTAATTTAATTGGTTCCTGAAAAAGCGGATTAGTAATTTTAGAAATTCACCATACATTTGAGTGATGCGAGTAGGGACATGCGTTTAATAATATATGCATCATATTTAACAGTGCTTTTGTAATTATTCTAGTAATAAATCTACTAGGTGTAAGTAAATATTAATTAGTCAACTACTTAATTGAATGTTGGGTATGAACCTGATGATTATACAATAATTGCAGCATTTTTTACGCCACTTCCAGATACTAGGTAAATAATATACTATACTGTATCCAACGAGAGAATGGACTTGCACTCGAGCGAAAATTCGTCTATTTTGGTCAGATCTCCGCCCCTTAGAACATTAGTTCAACGCCCTCAACGTCTTAATTGGCTCAGCAGGTAGCCAGGGCCCGATACCTACCTGGTACCGAATTATATAAAGTACCTACTACTGCCTACCTATTCACAGTTTGTATTTGTAGTCTCGCAATTTTATTTTATTTCACCTACTTACGAATTTATTTCATCGAATGACGGTCCTGCGTAGCTCGTTACAGGGCCCCTCCTCTTTAGTCGCCGATGCGCAAAGCAAGTCCATTCTCTCGTTGGATAGAGTATAGGGTCAAGTGGTGTAATATTTATAATACCTATAATAATCAGTATATAGTATATAATACTGGCTACAAAAACGCCCCACATTCAAAATTCGTGCTTGTATTTTAGTCATTTATCCACGGTATTTTATCCAACTATTTTATCTCAAGTATTTTCTTTATATTCAAAACCGCCTACCTAGAGATTTTGTTCATTTCTCTTATTTATTTACATTAAAAATATCAGTTTAACATGAAATATCGGCCATATTGAATCCGCCATTTTTAATTTTCCAATATTTACTTCAAAATCGTGATCGGCGACCTGTTTTAAAACACCCCCCAAATATAGATTTTGGTCTAATTCGGTTGATTATTATTTTATTGTTAGTACTGATGTAAACTGACAAAAAACGTTTTGTTTAAAAAAAACGTCTTTTTAGGAAAAAAAATTTTTCCAAAAATTTTTTTTTTCAGAAACATTATTTTTCCTTGATAGAGAAATGAATAAACTTGAGGCAGAAAAAAATTGCAACTTTTTAAAAGAATCATTATTGAAAACACATGAATCTATGAATAATAAAATAAACAACTAAAATAGTATTTTTTATTATAAGAAAAAAATAATAAATAGGCAGCATCTATCACATCTCAAAGTGTCAGAGTGTCAAGCGTCAAAATCTCACATATCAAAGTACCTAACCTACACTACCAACTATTCAAAATCACTATAATCAGAATCAACGTCAAATTCTTCTGGCCCTTCCGACGTGTCAGTGTCATGTACAGAAAAGTTTTCAGAAGTACCTGGCAAATAATCGTCAAAACTATAATCCAGATGATCTACATCGATGTAGATCATCTGTTGCTGTGATAAAGTTGATCTAACGATAGATAGATATTTCGATATTTGACGTTCTATTTTTAGTATGTAATTGTGTAGTAATTATGTTGGCAATGAATAGACTAACAGATTCCTGTGTGAGTGTAATTTGGTTGTAATTTACCGGTCACAATAGTTATGATCCATAGCCATAATAATGAACTTTACAGACAGGGTAAGACAGGGAAAAAGCAATATAATAAAGCACAACACCAATATTTTAAGACACAGTATTTGATTAAACAAAAGTCGCCGCAGAAAAACAGAACCAACACGGGCAACAAGCAACAAGTCTTAAAAATATAGGTTATGCGGTGTGTGTGAGTTCGCGATGTGGCCGTTCAAAATTAGTGGCGCTCTTGAGATACGATGCATTTTAGTTTATTATTTTTTATGGGTTGGTGTTGATGTCAAAAATATTGCTATAAAATCAGGTTTTTTATCGTTAAATCAACTTTATCTTTGTTAGGAACTATTTATAAGCCACTTGTACTTGGCATTTCCAGTTAGTGTCGCTGATTTCAATGGAAGCTGTACTTACAGTACTTACAGTATCAGCAATACTAGTACTAGTAGTAATAAATTGTTTCGTTTTTCAAAAAACAAACATTTTTAAATTATTATGAAATCTTTTTATAATTAAAAAAACAATGCTTTGCTTTTTTTCAGAAAAAAAAACAAAAAACAATTTTTTTTCAAATTTAAAAGATTCGTTTTTTTACATCACGAATTATTAGTAAAAATTAGCTGATTGTTAAATAATTAATGGGAAAAATTAAGTGCAGGTCCAAAAATACATGTCAAACTTGATTAATAAGTGTTTCTGAACACTGCAAAAAATAGGAAAATGGGTAATGTCAATGCGCCGCAGTTGTTACTCTTTTTCTTTTCAACTTGATATTTAAATGACATTTTGTGAATGATCTTTGGACGCTTCTTTTAAGTTTAAAATGTTTTATAACGCTCGCTGACAATTTTTTAAATCAAAATATCAGACAAACCTGAACTTTCTGCCTCAAATTAAACATAAGTAGACATGGCCACCAAAATAGTTTATTTTTAAAAATACTACCTTACAACCACTTTATCTCATACCAACAAATATTGAAATGTGAAAATGACCGTGTCTCTTGACAAAATATTAATTTTTGGTAAAGACCTCGAAATAATTTCTGAACATTTAGCGATATTGCGACGAGAGAATGGTGTTTCTAGTATACTGCAGACGAAATAATGTGGTATGTACATCCATGGCTAACGAAATTTCTAGTCTCCATAGTCCCTATAAACAAATAAATTAGATTTCAACACCTACCCTTATTTTCAAATCAATTTTATAATTTATTATTTCCCAAACTCCTGACCTGCGCTGCTGTACTTAGTTAATTGTTATTTAAGCTCATTTATACCTGTTACTGTTAGAGATTAAAACCAAACACCCTTCAATATTCAAATATTATTAGAGAATAAGAGAGTAAACAGATCAACAACAATCAACTCAGAAGAACCAAAACACCCGTACTGTCGGTACCACGTGGACGTGGTAAGACAAGCACTACTAAATGAGATGTGGAAAAGGGTAAATTATTTAACAAAACCGCAAAACTTCACATGCCTAGATAGTGATGGCCGTACGAAATATTCCCAGTTTGCGAGAATTTATTAATACGCTTTTATACAAATAATTCTGTATCTATTACAGAATTCAACATAGACACATATTTTTTTTTAAATTTTTTAAATGTGGGTAAATTTTTTTAGTGGTTTTAAGAAATTAAATCATACCTAATTATACAAATAATTATTATATATAGGAATATAATAATTTAACAATGTTTTTGCGTGGTTTAAAAAAATTAATTCATACCATTTCTGGCCCATGCCCGCTATACCTGACTTTCATTTAATCCAGAAACCCACGTAATCTGTTAATTTATGTTTATCACCTAATGGCCGAGTAAAAAAAGCTGTAGACGATAAAATTCCCTACATTCGTAATATTTTTATTTTAATAATGTTTAATTAATTTTTTAACAGCCTCTCAGTCAACTAAAATATCAAGACATTTATTTGTTCAACTTATTTCACCTGCGGACGCTCTTAACTTGATTCCCCATAAGACAACAATACATTAATTGTTAAAATATGAACCCCCGCGCCAATTTGAGATCCTAACCTAACTAATATGGTCAATTATTTATTAAAGGTTGATATTTCTATCGAGGTTAATCTAAAAATCTAGTCAGCTGGGCAAGATAATTATTTAACTTTGATTGTAGTATAATGTACACGGTAATTTAAAACCTACACTAACAACTAGGTATTATATATTGTTATTTGACCGCGATAATCTTGGTAATGAAAGTGGATAGAGAAATTCTTATTGGGATATCTATAATAATATGTAGGTATGTACATTGTATATACAGCTACTTACAGTAACTACAAGTAAACGTTTTGTAAATTTACTTGTGTTGTGGTGCTGTTAAAATAAAATGGGATAATGTATCACGACCTTTCGTTAAGTTTATGAACGTGTCGCATTATGTACCATTACAGTTTGATATGATTCTTGTTCATCGATAATGTTGGTGAAAATAAATGTAAGTATTATTACTTATTACTTCAAGGGCGAACCGTAGTCGACCGATAGGTCTAGCCGTGACAAAAATCAAACTTAATATACGTCACAACTGGAGACGAGCTTAGCCAGTAATGACGGGTGTGGACTTATCCACATTTTCAGATAGGACTAAAATTGATAAAGCCGGGCTCTCAATTCAGATAGGTTCTGCTTTTGATTAAAAATACACTCAGAGGCACAAAATTCGATCCATCTAAAATGTACAGCTGCACTAAGGTCCCTAAGGTTCACAGGAGCAGGAACTTGGGCTCGAACACGTCTTCCTACCATGTCCCAAACATGTTCGATAGGGTTAACTCTGTACGAGCATGTACAAACATGTTAACTCTGTACGAGCTTCAAGACTAATTCCCCCCCACACCATAATTGAGCCACCACCAAAACTGAGCCTTGGCACAATATTGTATTCTGCAAATCTTTCGCCACCTCTTCGCCATACTCTGTGACGGCCATCTGGAGATAACATACAAAATCTCGATTCATCAGTAAACAGGATTTTATCCCATTCCTCAATTCCCCAATTTTGGTGTTCACGGGCGAAAAGAAGGCGCTGTCTACGATGTTCTCTAAGTCAGCAATGGGCCATTGGCAGGTCTTCTTGCCTTTAAGCCAACTTCATTTAGCATTCGTCTCACAGTTCGTACACTAATATCTACACCACGTACATGATGTAAAGCATTCCGCTCACTAACTGAAGTAGCGTCCCTGTTTCGTAGTATTCTTAGAGCTAAAAAACGGTCGTCCTGCTGAGTTGTACATCTTTTTCTTCCTGATCTCATTCTTCTGGTGTAATCTCCAGTTTCTCGAAACCGTTCCACGGCTCTTTGAATACTACATCTCGAAACACCTAGAACTTGTGCCGCATAGTATTGTGACCGCCCTTCCTGTATTAAAGTTATGGCTTTGGCGGCGCCAGTTGCACTTAAGACCATTATTACTTTTTATTGTTTACCGTTACTTTGTTATGATTCTGACCAAATCTCAACAATTAACACTAGCGACACTTGTCAAAAAAAACAAACGTTTAGCATCTTCTAAAGCAACTTTGCAAAAACCCATTGGCAATTGCATTGAAAATTACCATGACACATAGTCATTATTTTAATTAATCATATCTTCCCTATTAATAGAGATATTGGCATGAATTAAAAAATGAATCGTTAAGAAGAGACTACGCTAAAGTTCTGTACCAACATTTTCATCTTTTTATTGCTTGCACTTACCACAGTGTTGCAAACTTTGTGCAAAAATCCAATGTAATTGGTACACCTTGTATATGATCAAAATTTAAAATTGAGCTGAAATTCAGTAGCACATCTGCATTCCGCACGAACAAACCTACAATTTCAAAAAAAAAAAATGTAAATCGAACCTATAGTTTAAGCCATGATACCGATTTTATATTAAATGGGAATAAAATAGTTTAAATAAATAATAACAATTAAAAATGAAGGTGTAGGGTTTTTATTTCACTACAGATCGATGGAGAATCAAATAAAACATGGTTTAGTGAGTACCTTTGTTTTTATTTGTCAGGCCGTCTAGGGGTATGAAATGGGGTTAAAATTGTTTTAAAAAAATAATAGCAAGTCCAAATTAAGCTGTCGAGTTTTTATTTCACAACAGATAGATAGAGAATCATATAATACATGCTAGAGTACCATTGCTTTTATTTGTCAGGTAGTCTAGAGGGATGAAACGGGCGAGTCTTTTTCCAACCGCAACCATACTAATTTTGAAAATTTAGTAAATTTTGCCATATATATAACATCACAAAAAAATTTGGCAGTGTTCCGGGATACATGTGAGGTTGCAAATTTAAAGTACAGCTTAATAATATTTAACAATGGTAACCCTGTTTCGCAACTTTCACTTTATTTTGACCCTCTATTAAAATATATCAGCTCAAGTATAACCCTTAGTACGGGTAGTGAACTAGAAGACAAATATCCTATAAATAACATTTAGTTATTATTTAGTTAAGCACCCGCACTATATTTATTGAGGATTTGTATATTTAATGAGCTTTTCCTACTCTCTTTCATTTCCAAATAGACCATAAACACTTTTGGCACATTTTTTTAAACAAAATTAAAATGGTGAGCCACCTGCGATTTGTGTAGTTTTTATGACAAAAGAATTTAATTGTAAACGTATTTTACAAATAGCGTCGCTAGCTCTGATGCTATAACCGGATAACATAAATCAAGGATCTTAAAAAACAATTAAAGTTGCTCTATTAAAACCGGGTTTAACTGGAAAATATGTAAATGATAGGTGGTATCGTGATAAGCGATTCGTTTTCCTCGCGTGCCTAATCGCGATTTATCATTAAGTTGTAATTAGCCTTAATTGTTCGCTTATAACCGTAAGGTAGATTTCAATAGCTAGTCAGGCCAGAAATAGAAACACTAACCTCGTCGATAGCAAAGTGGGTTATTATATTTAGCAGAGCGGGCTATTAGTGGCGGGAAAAACTGGGTGGCTGTATTTTTATAATTATTGTTCGTTGCGGTGCCGTAACTAACGACTACCAGTATAGTACACCCCCACGCTTATGTTTTGTTTTCAATTTTAACACCCCCGTTTTTTATACAAAAATTAGGCAAGATATTCCAACACAAACTAAGAACAGAAAATCGTATCTATTTGTTCAATATGTCCGCCTACACAGAATTAATGCGATTCGTTGTTGCTCGTTACTTGTAGCGTTTGGACAGTAAAAGCTTCCGGCTGTTGCCCCAACTCGCTGCAAGTAGACCTCGCTTTTGTGGCCATTTATTTGGCCATACTCTAATGCAGAGGCGTATCTGGAAGTTATGAATGTTGCATGTAGTTTATTTAAAGGGGGGACAAATTAGCAAAATATAATAATACTATTAGTCGTTATAATTTGATACAGTGCGGAACATGTGTGGGTTCAACGAATGCATCGTATGCATGTCGAGTGCATTTTTGGCAACAAGATACTTTTCCATCGGTGTCCATGGCCGACCTCGACTAATAATAGCCGCATTTTCTCTGAAAGCTATAAAACAACAAAATTAATTGTCACAATCTGTCTTATCAGTGTTGTTTATAACAATATGGCTATAATAATCAAGTGAACTACAATGAGTTGTATGTTAACATTAATTAATGGCGGTATTCCGCTAGTTATTCTTAGGAAAATTAAATGACATTTTAAAATATAATGACGAATCTGCGATAATTTTAATGTTGACTCAAATAAATGACACGATAATAATATTGCACGTACGATGGATGTGACATGTTGCAGCTAAGAAAGGTGAATCACTTTATTGTAGGGAATGTTTTGAATAATAATTATTTATCTTTTAACGTGCCTGCATGAGTCACAGCTTTTCTCATATTTCTGGTTTTTAAATGACTATGTTGTTGGCACACACTCTCAGCAGATTTCCAGCATGAATCGGAATTCTTGGGTACTTATACCTACTACCGTTGATTGAAGGATTCTACCTACTATTAGACGCGAAAGAGATGGTGACAACTGTGGCAATTTTTTCTCGATTCTTCTAGAAATTGGCCAGTAAAACTGGCAGTTTTGTCTTTTGCCATTTTCGCAGGGTTAATGTATGCGTGTTTTTAGTTTTATTTAAATTTATTTTATTTAATTGATTAAATTAATTGAATTAATAACTTAAATTAATGGAATTATTTGATGAATTAAGTAAATTAAATGAATTAATTAAATTATGCACTAAATTAATTAGATGAATTAAATTGATTAAATTAATTGAGTCAATTGAATTAATTCATTTAAGCTAATTAATTAATTTAATGGAAATAATTGCATTAATTAAATTAATTTTTAATTTTAATTGCGCAAAAACGACTCTATCCACAAATTGATTAGTAAAACTGGCAGTTTTGTCTTTTGCCGTTTTCGCATTGTTAATGTATGCGATTTTAGTTTTATTTAAATTTATTTAATTTATTAGGTTAAATTATTTGAATTAATAACTTAAATTAATGGAATTAATTGAATGAATTAATTAAATAACATTAATTAATTAAATTATTAACTAAATTAATTAGATGAATTAAATTGATTAAATTAATTGAATTAATTAATTTAAGAAAAATAATTGAATTAATTAAATGATTTTTTAAATTTAATTGCGCAAAAATCACTCTATCTTAGAAATTGATTAGTAAAACTGACAGTTTTGTATTTTGCCGTATTCGGATGATTAATGATGCGTTTTTAGTTTTATTTAAATTTATTTAATTTAATAGGTTAAATTAAATGAATTAATAACTTATTTTAATGGAATTAATTAAATTACATGAATTAATTAAATTGATTAAATTGGATTAAGAAATTAATTGAATTAATAACTTAAGTTAATGGAATTAATTGAATGAAGAAATTAATCAAATTAATTAAATTAATTAATTGAATAAATTAATCAAATTAAATTAATTAATTGATATTATAATATTAAGTAAATTAATTGTATTAACTGAATTAATTGAGTTAATTGAATTAATTGAATCGATTTAATTTATTGAATTAATTAATTTCAGTTAATTAATTGAATTAATTAATTAAATTCATAGAAATAATTGAACTAATTAAATTAATTGATAAATTTAATTCCGCAAAAACGACTCGATCCTAGAAATTGTCTAGTAAAACAGGCAGTTTTGTTTTTGCCGTTTTCGCATGGTAATGTATGCGTTCTTAGTTTTATTGTGATTTGAACTGTACGAGAAACCAACGTCGAAATCTCTATGAGAAAACTGGTCTTTTGCTGTCAGAAGTAAATACGCATTTAGGGATTTGAGGTTTCTTGTTATAGCAACTTTGGAGACAAACTTTTGAGTCCCCGGTATTTATATGGTTGATTAGGCAATAAATTAAATAGTATGATTTACGCAGTAAGTGAAGCAGATTTCGCATTCCCAATAGTGCAAAAATAGTATTTTAAATAACAAGTTTGAATTCGAAACCTTTTGTAAAATCAGACAGTTTTGGGGACGAGCCGAAGGCGAGGCCCACAAGTCGGACGAGTGGGGAAATAAATAAATGTTTTCAAACTCGTTGTTTACAATGTTTTTTCCACGATTGAAAAAAAGACAATTTGATAGATATTTTTATTTAACAAACAAATAACATTTACTTGAAAACCTCAAAAATGATATTACATTTTTACTATGAAACGAATAAGAATAACATACCTAAAAAAATACAAATAACAGATGTCCATTCTGTTTACGGTGGTTTCGGTTTTTTAGGCACACATCATGTGAAACATGATTTTCGGGTCGTGGTTGCTATGGGTTCTTTTGTAATTTTCGAGGGCAGTCGTAGAAAAATACATTTATATAACATACTGGTGCAGTTTCGTATATTTTTTCTGCGATTGCAATTATGTAGTTTGCTTTCTTCATCGGATTGGGATTTTGTTGCATTTTTCAATGCTTATCTGACTCAAAATTGACATTTCTAAATGAAATTACCTCGGAAATAACAGACTTTAGAACTTGATTGTTTTTCATATTATGTGATTATGCACTTACGAGCTAGTATGTCTAGCAATTTTTTAACGCTGCGCTGTATAAAAGTGTTATTGTAGACATTGCATGTAACATTGGATGACCTCGGAGCTCTTCGGAAGTCAAGGAATCTTGCAGTCGATTTCATTACATATCTGGAGAATTACTTACTAGATTCTCAGTATATCAGCCAAGGAGTATACCCAGATCTTATTTGTAAAGTAGGTGATATTATTTTTAACAAGAACGATTTCGTCATAAAAGGTACCAAAAAATAAATCGTAGCCGGTATTTAGAAATTTATTTTCTGGAATTTCCTTTAATAATTAATGGATATTTTAAATAATTACGTTTCGCTTTCATCTCGATTGTTTATTGATTTGCTTGTTACATATTTTTATAAATGCAATTTGACTGTTTTGCACTCATCTGGGTTGCACAAAGTGCCGATTTACAAACAAAGGTGAATGTTAGATGTTATTTAACGAAAATTGTCAACCAGGTCATTTTTAAAAATATGTTAATTATTCTCACCGAATTGCATAAATCTTGCATTGAGTTACCTAGTTGTGATGTCTTTTAAACTATTGTACACTTTCAAAATTCAGAAAAAATATAGATTCATTAACAAACGATAGTTGGTATGTACCTAATTTGTCGAGTTTAGAACATTTTTTACACTCTCACCTTAATGTGTGTCGTGAGGTACGACTTTGTGCGATGGGAGTTTGGGCTGTTGCATGTTTTTCGAATTTTTCATAATTTCTTTATTGTTTACACATACTGATACATACTTTTTGATTGGAAAATAAGTGCACAAGAAAAAAGTTAAAAAGTTTACGCTTATGTTGTTTCTTTTTCTACAACAGAACTGATCAATGATCATGTATAACATTTGAGAGTAATATTTTGGTGAAATTTTCATTTTTTATATAGTCGGAAAGCTTCGCGCCTGAGCTCTGGTAACCAATAATGGCACGCCATATACATGCAACTGTTGCTGTAGATTTATCCAATCAATAAAACCATAAAAACAGACATTGATAAAGTGATAATGTCATTCCACTGATAAGCGGGATTGCTTTCACCTCATTAAATGTGCGAGAAAGTTATATCATCTCAAACATAGATCATAAACTGTAAATAACATCATTATAATGACGTTTACAACTTTCGACAACTCGCTATTTATGTAACACAGTTAACTACAGTCTATACGATATTTGTTGAGATAGAATTCCAAGGAAACTCCGGCGTCAGTGCTTGAATATAACCGCATTCGACACACAGAACAACAGAGACAAAAGAACTTTATCGTCTTATTCTGCTCTTGGAATTTTATCTCAACAAATATCGTACCGACTATAGTAGGGCTGGCTTACAATGAACAAAAATATTTCTTCAAATGGCTGGAGAAAAAAATGTTTTACCAAATATTTTAAATAAACTCAGTGCCGTCTTGGACAATGCTCCTTATCATTCGGTGCAAAAGGATAAAATTCCTACTACATCATCCACTAAGAAGGACATGATTGGGTGGTTAGCAGGAAAAGGAGTAAACCTCCAAAGGAAAGAAAATGAACATTATTTCAGCTGATTAAACTGCACAAACCATCGGACGATACAAAATACGTAGTGGATAGTGACGTCTCATTGACATATATTACGTACACCACCCTATATATGTGTGATATTAATTAACCCAATGACTGAGTATGGGCTCAATTGAAACATATTCGTAGTCACAATATACTACAGTACATCGAAGAAGTATAAAAAGTTGAATGACCAGCTTCATTGGCAAGGTCGGCGCTGGCCATGGGCGTAGGCATTGTTTTTAACTAGAAGGTTTTTATATGCATATTTTAAACACTACAGCTGATATAGAATGCAAGGTTTCACACCATTCCTGAATTATTGCTTTCAGCGCGTTTTAGTGGGTGGTTCGCCAGTAGTCAGATTTCCCACGAGAAACAAAAATAAATATGTACAACACAGCTAAGTAGCCGTGAAAAAAAAAACTTGAAAACGGAAAAATAAAAGATATATTCCAAAATAAAGCAAAAAATTTTGCCAAAAAATAAAAAAATTAAATAAATATATATTTCAAAATGTAGCAAAAATTTCTCAACTAAAAATGAAAACAAAATAAATAAAATAAATATACCTATATTCCAAAACTGAGGGAAAAAAACTCTAATTACGCGCCGTAATACTTACCTTTAAAAGGGGTAATTAATATCAATATTTTCAGTCACTTTCCACTTCATCTTCACTGTCTTCGCCATTTCCAAGATTTACTTCCTGATTCAACATGTTTAGGTACGCCGGCAAAACATTTTTCGTATATTTTGGGATTCGTTTCTTCGAATTCCATCTTCGTTTCTTTCGCGGTTCCATCCTTCCAGACATTCTTCACAGTCGTCCGTTGATCCATGTTTCATCAGTGTTATAAATTTTCCGCCCTTCGTTACGAAACATTTTAATTTTTCGACTAGCCCTGAAAATGTTAGGTATAATATCATTTTCACTTATACTTTCCGGCAATATATAAGTTGGCAATTCGTTCTTTCTAAAGAAACCGTGGACCGCTCTACGTATCGCATTTTTTGCATCTTCGTCCACTACGATCATATTTCGATCGCTTTTTGGTTTCGGTGGCTGTACACTCCCATGTGTCTTTTTTTCTACTCAAAATGTGTATATGATTGACTTTGATGATTCTGTATAATCCGAACACATCCACCTTGTCGCGATGAGGATGATTTCGCTGAATGCAGTTAAATACTCGTAAAATAATTTTCTTCTCGGCTACCGTTCGATAGTGCCTACGTTTTACATTTGCGGCTCCTGGATACTTTCCATCGTTCACTGACATTATATTTTATCAAAATCACAGTAAAACAGCACTACACTATCCCAAATGAAAATAGATAGCACGATATTTCCAATAAGTTAAAAAGAGATATATATGCTTTCAATGTCAGTAGCTTTTAACCATTAAATTACATGTTTACGGAATTGACATATTAAAGTAGACGAAAATATTTACAAAGTAAATGTAAAATTAATATCTTGGCCTATACTTACTATATTATTTTATGCATAATAATTCTTTTATGCCATTCATAAATAATATATACAACTTTTATATAGTGTTGGGGAATTTAATATTTTAATTGAATATTGAGAAATTTGAGAATTATATATGGCAACTGCGGTTTTTATCGTAGGCGGTCAGTCAACTTTCTATATCTCTTAAAGCCACTCTACAAGGGATTGTTCAATCCAAATTTTAATGGACCAAATTGAGCAGGGTTTTGTATCGAGGTATGTCATCTGAAGATTTGTCAAAATGTTGCAAACATGTTGTTGCTATTGAAAATCGTGTTGGTAAATTGAAAATGACGATTTCGATTATATTGATGATGATAATGACGAATATCAAGTGTCTACAATATATATTCGAGGCAATTGTATAATTTTCCTCCTACAGGGAATGAAAAGAGTCAATTAAAAGTGTTTTATTAACGTAAACTCGTAGGTGTATAGATTGAGAAACTGCTTTAGATTAAATATAGATAATTTGGAGTGACCTTACCAGGCAAATTCAAAATGCACGAGTAGCAACTCACTTTCGAAGTCGGCGTACCGTTAATCTTCGAATTCGTCGTGCTTAGATCAACAATAATTCGCGATTTTGCATATCGCTAGAGAGAAATATCCAGATAATCATCTATCTCATTATCTAATCGCTGTATCGAGTTGTTCGTCGGCGACTATTTAGCGGCAGAAGATTTTCGTCGGCGATAGAATTTATAAATTGCATTTATCAATAACTGAATACTGGATAATCACTATAGGTTAACGTAATCATTGTTAATAGCAGCTGTGTCAAGTTTAAACGTAGAACAGAGCTTCAGCACAGCATATTCAGTGTCAGGTAGCAAATTAAAATGCACACAGCCGTATGTATTATTCGTGTCTGATTTTATAATCACTTTACATAAACCTTAAGAGTGATAGAAACAAAGCTAAAGTATGTTCTTATTCGATTATTAATTTATACCTAATATCATCTAATTTATAATAAATCCTATTTATATTAAAACCAGTTTTTTCTATCTCAAAATTCACATATTGTTTTCATTTTCTTAGTGAATACTACATCGTGATAACATCCGTAATCTAAGGCTTGTACTTCAACCTGTATAACGAGCATAAAAAAGCTAGAGGAATAATGTCTTATTCAAATGATGTGAATGCATGGTCCAAGCATCTAGAAAAGGATATTAGACTGGGAAAAAGACGAGATCCCAGTCTAATATCGCCGAGATCCCTTTTCTAGCGGCTTTTTTTCACCATTGTTATCCAGGGATATATAATTTAAACCACTAAAAAACTAAATTCGAACACTTCTCACAAATAACTACAGTTGGACATCACACAAATATAACGACAGAGCTACTTCAAAACATACGCAACGTTGCCAGGTTTCAAATTAAACAAGCAACAAAACAACTATTTGGAACAGGTAGTGAAAACAAGAATTAATCTCACTTTTCCAGCTGATATTTAGCACAAATTAATACCAGTGTCTTTATTAAACATAAGAATCGAATGATCAATGTGGATAACATAAAAGCAACTTCATTTCTTAAAGTAAATCTGTGTACCTTGTGGAAATTTTCTAAGCTGCCAACATGACACAAGGATAAATTGACTGACGTATGGGAAATATTTCAAAAATACATATTATGTACATATATATTTTTTATTTATATAATATGTACATAATAGGGTAGGACTTTATTGTTTTCTCATACACATTAGTATCATAACATGTAGTTATAAAGCAAAAAATCAAACAGATACAAAATCTAATTTAAATAGGCTTAAAAAATCAATTGAAGACATAAGTGGAGTAAATTAACAAAACGCGTTTTGTATTGGAACTTTTTTATTTTGCTTTTAATTTAAATGATATCTCAAAAATATCTCAAAAAATTGATAATTTTAGGCTATTTTCATTTGTTTATCATAATATTTGGAAAAACCACAAGCTTTTGTGAAACTAGATTTTTGTGTACATTTTTTTGTGTACATTGTGTGTACCTTTATCCACAAACTTTAAACTCAATCTGTGATAAGTTTCGTGATGGATAAAAGAGTCATGTAACTTTTAACTCAAATTTAATTTTATGTAAAAGCAGTACAAACTCATACAATAAAGAAAATTATTGATTGTGTTTTGTTTAAACTTAACTAAAAATGTGTTTTTGTTTTTTTTTGTTTTGTGAGCAATATCTGTTTCTCCTTATTCTTTCGCGGATTTAATAATTCTCTGCGATGCGTCCGAAGTCTATCGGAATCAAGAAAGCGTGTGTCGAACCACGGGAAACTTATGTTCGAGTACTTTAAAAAACTTTAATATTTAGTATTGGTAAAGGCAAAGCATATAAAAGTTTTTATTTAATTTCGTAAATTTTCATCGTTTTACACTTGATAACATTGGAGTGAAATTTTTTTAATAATTCCGGCTGCCTGTGTCTCCTATTTTAAAACGGTTGGCCGAAACTCGTAACACGTAAGTTTCTCTTTATTATAGATTTCCAAAATATCAATTTTCTCTTTAATACTTAATACACGACGCTTTTCACTTTTCAGGCATGTTTTTCTCTATTTAAAAACAATACATACAAGACAAATTAATGAACTAACTCAACTAAACATAAAAATGACATGTTATATCATGACGGGAAGTCACGTTTGTCGCCGTGCGTCGCGCTGTCTAATAGTGCGGAACATTGTCCGTTTAAGACAGAATTTTGCATACTTAAATTTATTGTATATAAAACTGCATTATTTCAAACCTGGTTTTGTCACTGATCAAAAACTGCAACAAACTTATTTTTTATATTAAATAAGAATCTCATATCATAATTTATTATGAGTCATATATGTCTCGACAACATTTGACAAGCACGTCCTGTACGAGCAAACGCGACCACGAACGAACATATTATCATGTATATAAATAATATGATATGGAATAGTTTTAGTTAATTATACCCAAGTTACCATGGAGTGGTTGATAAAAATGAAAATATAATTAAAAATACTTGTTGATGAAACGTAAAAGACCTAGTTTCTTTTAACAGCCACATGTTTAAAAAAACTCACTTAATATAATGGTTTAATTTCGGATGATGTCATATTATTTTAGATAAAATTTAATCGGCCATATAATTTCACTGATAATTGTGGATGTTTTTTACTCCACCTTTTACTCCCAACTCTGCACATGATTGTCTCTGTAGAAACGAGCGTGACTCATTTCAACGTATTTAATCCCTTGGCTCAGATACATGTTTACGAGTTTCGAGGACTTGCACTGGTACAGTATGCCATATTTGTAACAAGTTAACGATTCCATCGCATCAACATCTGGCATACAGATAGTAATAATACTGATTCGGTGGCCTCTACGAGCGATGAGAAAAAGTCGTCGATTTGGCGGTTGGACCGGAATAATCCAGTCACAAAGTTTAAAATGAAAAAAAAATGTTCTATAAATCGTGAAATGTTTTCGGCGAACCTGTTCAAGAAGTTATGAAAATCTCATATAGTGGAGTAAAAACAAGGAAAAAAGTCGCTTCGTTCTCGATTTTTTGTTAAGTTATAACCAAATGATACCTGTACAGGATCATTGGTTAGGTCCTTGTTCATGTGAAATGACTATTTACGATGATCTTTTGGGGGGATCAGATATATTTTACCCCGAAAAATGTCAATAATTTGTAAAATGTTATATTTATATTTTTTTACACATAACACGCGATAACTTCGAAACTAATTAACTTATAAATATGAGGTTCTTTTTAATCGACTGAGGACATATAGGCGGACATAACTGTACTAAAGTCCCCTCTGGTTAGCGTATTTTTTCTTGGAGAATGGAGTAAATTCGACATTTTACTTTTATTGCTGCATAATTTTCGGTAAGCGAGAAACTTTTTTATTACAAAGAATTTTGCTATAGTATCTGCGTATGAATTAAAGAAGAAATACTGAAAAAGTTTTTACAGCAAAAACCAACCCTCTGTGACAAACAGTTTTCCGAGAAATCGCCATTTAAAATTATCGCACTGTACCGCGCTCTCGATGTGTTTCGAAGGTCCGTTTATCTTCTGATCAATATAAATTATCCAGAGAATTTTGTATTAAAAAATATTTAATTTTCTAGTATGTAGTAGGCAACCCTTCATACGGGAGCAACTATGTACAACGGCTTGTAGGAATTTAGGGGCAATTATGTGTAGGAACGGAACCCCGAGTAGTAGAGTGAGAGTGGTACGGTAGCTTAGTGGGAAGAGCAGTGGCCCGGAAATCAGAGGTCTTGGGTTCGAGTCCCGGCTGTGCTAAAACATTTTTCACTCTACTACAGTTCAGAAGTGGGATTGGGAACTCCGTCTGACAGCACAAGCATTCATGAGGCTTATCGAGGTGTCGGATTACGGCCGACAGCCGAGGACGGGATAAGGGAGCAATTATGTAAAACGGGTTGTAGGAATTTAGGGGCAATTATGTATAGGAACGGAACCCCGAGTAGTAGAGTGAGAGTGTGGTACGGTAGCTTAGTGGGAAGAGCAGTGGTCCGGAAATCAAAGGTCCTGGGTCCGAGTCCCGGCTGTGCTAAAACATTTTTCACTCTACTACAGTTTCAGAAGTGGGATTGGGAACTCCGTCTGAGAGCACAGGCATTTATGAGGATTACCGTCGGATTTCGGCCGAGGACGGGATACGGGAGCAATTGTACAACGTGTTTGTGGGAATTTAGGGGCAATTATGTGTAGGAACGAAATCCCGACCCGAATAGTAGAGTGAGAGTGATATATTTATCTAATTTCATATGATTCGACGAATATGTTCTATCAGGAACACAAATCTGCATTGTATTTACATTTTTATTTTTAATATATAACTATTTAGAAATAAATACCTATACTCTATCCAACGAGAGAATGGACTTGCTTTGCGCATCGGCGACTAAAGAGGAGGGGCTCTGTAACGAGCTACTCAGGACCGTCATTCGATGAAATAAATTCGTGAATAGGTAAACTGTGCATAGGTAGGCAGTAGTAGGTACTTTATATAATTAGGTACCAGGTAGGTATCGGACCCAGGCGCCGGCCCTGGCTACCTGCTGAGCCAATTAAGACGTTGAGGGCGTTGAACTAATGTTCTAAGGGGCGGAGATCTGACCAAAACAGACGAATTTTCGCTCGAGTGCAAGTCCATTCTCTCGTTGGATACAGTATAGTTAAAACACATCTGGGATCGGGTATGCTAATATTGACATTGCTAAACTGCTTCATTCTAAACATATTTCCACCGTTTTTACTCCACTAATAGTAATTGGTAATTCTGGAGCTGTGGAAAACAGGCGTTTTATAGTTAGAAATTAGATAATTGATGAAAAATATCTACAGTTAAATTCCCTATAATCGATAATCAAGCTCTATCCGAGACTCTATCGGAAACGATTTTTTTTGAGAACATCAATATAGTAATTATTACTGTTATTACATTTATTTCGTTTGTTATGATCTATTTTATCTATTTATAAACTGAAATATGACTAATACAATATTTTTAAAACTAACTGCTGAGAATCAATGTGCAAGAAAGAATGAATGCTATCGATTGAGAGAGGTCTAAATATAATGCTCATGATTTATATAGCAGCGTTTGTTGGGTGTCCCAATCGGAGACGACATAGAAACTAATTTTCTCATCTTAGGTATTTCTATAATTTTAGATACGTAGTTTGATAAGTTGCCAACGTATATATTTTCAATATACACTACACAAATTGAACGCTTGTTTTCAAGTTACGTAAGCTCCACAAAGTTTATAGCCAAAGAGTGTTGGATTATTTTTCTTGTGTTAAACCAATAATGAAAATTTAATGAGGAGTATGTAAATAACTATATCCAAGGCAATTTGTGTTGCATCGCTCAATGCCGACGGAAAAAAAATTGAATCTGTTGGATACACTGCGCCTGATCGTGTAAAATTGTGAAATATGTGACACATTTGCAATAATTATTTTAAGATAGAGGCTTTCATATTAAAACAATTGTTGCAAATATGTTACATATTTCACAATTTTACACAATCAGGCGCAGTGGATCCAAGCAGCTATAAAGAAAAATTTAATGAGGATTACGTAAATAACTGTATTTCCACGGCAGTTTGTGTTGCAACGTTCAATGAGATGACGGAAAAAAAGTGAATCTGTTGGATACACTGCGCCTGATTGTGTAAAATTGTGAAATATGTGACATATTTGCAATAATTAATTTAATATAGAGGCTTTCATATTAAAATAATTGTTGCAAATATGTTACATATTTCACAATTACACAATCAGGCGCAGTGGATCCAAGCAGCCATAATGAAAATTTAATGAGGATTACGTAAATAACTGTATTTCCACGGCAGTTTGTGTTGCAACATTCAATGAGATTACGGAAAAAAAGTGAATCTGTTGGATACACTGCGCCCGATTGTGTAAAATATATGTAACATACTTGCAAAATAATGATTTTAATATAGAGGGTTTCATATTAAAATAATTGTTGCAAATATGTTACATATTTCACAATTTTATACAATCAGGCGCAGTTATCCAAGCAGCCATAATGAAAATTTAATGAGGATTACATAAATAACTGTATTTCCACGGCAGTTTGTGTTGCAACGTTCAATGAGCTGACGGAAACAAAGTGAATCTGTTGGATACACTGCGCCTGATTGTGTAAGATATATGTAACATATTTGCAAAATAATTATTTTAATATAGAGGCTTTCATATTAAAATAATTGTTGCACATATGTTACATATTTCACAATTTTACACAATCAGGCGCAGTGTATCCAAGCAGTATATACCTGTCAGATGCCTGCGCCCATCGGAGGACTTTTTCATCTTATTATATAAATTGGCACATTTTTAAAAAGAAACGGGAATTTTACAAACATGTAATAATATAGGTTGCAAATAATCACGTATGTCACAAAGGGAAGTTATTAAATATAATTATATCAATAAATAAATCGATCTACCAACTTTGTATATTGTTTCTACAAAACTAAAGGAAAAAAGAGGGCTGTGCCTCCCCGTATATAATCTCTTCCGTTACGGAAAGTACGCTGCTGCTGGTGTTGTCAGGGGCGGCAAATAGCCACAAAAGTAATATAATAATAACAAAAATCAATCCCTGCTCGATAGCGTGTGTTGTCGGCTCTCTCTCAAAGCGCACACTCGCTGTTTTAACCTTATTAAAACTCATATCAGTGCCTTAATCTGATCTGTCGAACGGTCTTGCGAAACGCGATTATTACGGCCGCGGTGATCCCATGTCGAGAAATTTATGTGGTTTTAATTAACTTGGCATGTAAGTCGTTCGTGTACGTATACATGGTCACGTTGCTCATTGAACAACACAACTATTTATTTTATCTCTCTACAGTGTGTTGACGCGGCAGGTGGCCGTGTCCCACATGTATTTTTTATTGTGAAATATCGATACGTATCTGTGAAACTTTTTAAAATTATGTTTCCAGGCAGTAATCAGAATATCAAGCAGATGCTAGACTGGACATACGCGAGAGTAATAGGTACTAGAATATGTGGTTCTTTAAACATAAAGATACATAAAAACGGTGATAGGGTAGGCGGTTTTTAATTAAGCAGATGAATTAATTTGTTGTTTACATCTAATATTATAATTATATGTGGTTATTATACTTAACTTTTTTATTGTTGGGTTTTAATGATTTAATAGAAAAATGTATTGAATAAGAAAGTAATTTAGGTGCGTCAAGTGGTCCCGGAAAGATCCGGGCTGGGGGTAAAAATGATCCTCTCGGTTGTCCATGTTTTACCCCCAATTGATTTAGTTTTACCCCCTTTCATTTGTTTGCGAGAATTTTTTTCGGGGCTAACTTCACAAGCCCGAAAAAGTTTTATGCACAATTGATTTTGTTTGAATAATTTTTGTATAATTTTGATTAATTGAATGTATAGAAAATGTAGGTATTTTCTTTAAATTTTTTTCTTAAATTTCATGGACTTGGTTGACATAATATGTAAAATCAAATATTAGGATAGATACATAGACGAAACCTCTGCAAATCCATCTGTTTTAACAGTTTATTTATAAAGTCCAAAGCAAATGTTTTTCAGAAATATAGTAGGTATACATACCTACCTAAATTTACATTGAATAATTTTTATTTTTATAAAAAAAAGTAAATGGAAGTTGAATCCACAATTTATATTTCATAAAAATACCATCACTATTTACCCTACTGGCCAAGGATTTCTAAATTGATGCCCAACGTTAAAAATTAAAAAATAAAAGTAATAATTACAAGTTATAAACAATTTAGTAAAAAAAGGGGACGGGGTTTCGTTTTTTACAAATATCTCAAAAAATATTGCAGATATCGGAAATCGAAAAAAGATCCATAACGAGCAGGAAAATAGTCTAGTCAACAAGTGCCATTGTGATGAATTTCTCGTAGCCTTTACCGAATGACATCTAGAAACTTTTTGAAAAATTGGTGGTAAAAAATAAAAAAATAAAATAAAAAAAATGAAAAAAAAATAAAAAGTTAAATTACAAAGATACAAAATACAAAATTAAAAAATTAAAAATTTTAAAAACAAAAAAAAAATAAAAGGGCTGTAAAAATTACAAAAGTTATAAACCATTTAGCAAAAAAAGGGGAAGCGGTTTCGTTTTGGATACTTGAATAAACGATAATCCATTAAAAAAAATATTCCCGTCATTTTTTTTATAAGATGCTTTTGTTAATTAACTTATTTTCTCAAGTTTTAAATTAACCTAAAAACCATGATAAGTGTCCAACTAAAAACTTTTGAAAAAGATTTTGACTTCTTGGAGCTATTCTTGGAAGGCTTTCGAAGTGATCCCCGTCGGAAACGAAATTGTAACATTTTGATTTTTCACTGTTATTAACAATCCAAGGCATTAAAGAATGAAAACGTAAATAAAGCACCGAAAAAAATATTTTTTCAAATATCGTTTTCTTATTATTGAAAGCTACATACAAATTATTTTTTAATTTTTTACTCTATTGTTTAAATAATTGTTATAAACAAATGCTTTGTTTATAAGATAATCCAATTTTTTTTGGATTCTAATCAACAATAAATATAATGATTTTTAAGAAAATAAATAGTTAATTTAAAAAAAATTAAAAAATAAAAGGGCCGGTAAAAATTACAAGTTATAAACAATTTAGTAAAAAAAAGGGGAGGGGGTTTTATTTTTTTCAATTATCTCAAAATCCGTATCTTAGATTACTAAAATTTTACATGGGATACTTAAATTCTTAACTAAAACATACTGCGATGCTGCCGTGAAATTCTGCACCTGTTCTGCTGACTGGAAATGGCGTCCAATATCTGCCTCGGCATCTATCACGATTCAGACTCCTTCAGGTCCAATGTTTTACCTATTTTACTCACTCTGCTGCTGGAAACCTCGTTCTTTGTGTTTGTACTCATTTTGACTTGTTTATCCTGTAGAAAATTTGAATTATCCTCACTTAGATATCACGAAAAATACCAGGAAGCCTATCTAGGACACCCTAGATATCTTCTGACGACTAAAATCGCACTGTAATTATTAATATTTTTGAAATTTTACAATCAAACGTTGCTCTATTAACTCTTATTACTTTAGTATACAATTTTTAGCATTTAAATTATTTTATTTTGAAATTACTTAACTTTTATTCTATTCAGCTTAACACGCAGCTACCGCGTTGGGTGCCATTTACGTTCTCTTCAGTTTATTATTCCTCCCTACGGAACTACACTGACAAAACACAAATAAACTTCCTTCCTCAACAACTATTTTCTGACCAATTGCGAATCACTATGATTTATAATTTTATCCATTACACAAAACATATTTTTACATTTAAATCTTATGTCATTTAGATTAAATTTCCAAAACTACGTTTACAATTATTTTCAAAACTAGAATTATTTACAATCTTATTTATATCTTATGCGTTTATTTTAATTACTTAGTTTATTTTAATAAGCTATGAAAAAAAACTTTTTTTGTTTTTTTAGATATAATATCACGTAAAAATATATCCTTTTACTACAAGTTTACTTTTACTACTGTATAAGAACTGCTTTTCCAGTGCGCGCCATAAAGATTGTATGAATTTGATTCCCACTCCCTATCCTATCTCTCTCTAACGTGATATGCCAAATGGGTCCGCGTTGCATCGCTTCGTACCTATGTATACCTCTCTTATTTACTACCGTGGTATTACCTATTAGTTGCTGATTATATTATATTATAAACTATCGGACATCGGAAAAGTGGCGCACCTAGATTTTGTCCCAAATTTGATGTTCAATAACTTTTAAACCAGCCTATCGATTTTGATATTTTTTTTGTTTGAAAGGGCGATTCTTGCGGATGTCTATTTTGTAACTGGCTTCCATAAAAAATGTATTTTTTAATATGTACAGCCTTTAAAAACCGATTATGATTTTGACACGAAATTTGAATGTCGCTGTGGAGTGAAATTTTATTTGTATTGAATTCTTAGGTTGGTCACGGTGTTTACCATTCTTTTTTCAATATTCCCTTTTTTGAATCACCTCTCTAGCCCCTTCAGCAACGAGGATGCGACATTTTAGATGAAACGGTGTTGTTAAGTTTGATATTTAACAAGGAGGCTATGGTAACGGTTAACACTGAAACGTCAAAAGATTCAGTTGAAATACTCGTGAAAAAAAAAATTCAGTTAACGTTCTAAAAGAAAATGCCAGTGCAAATTAGTCCAATTCAAGTAGCTAGAGTTGTGGCTTTGGTAGAAGATGGAAGGAGTCAAAGATATGCAGCTCGTATCGTTGGTCTACCAGAAACAACTGTCCGAAGAGCGATCCAGCGCTACCGAGAAACGGGCCAATACAGCAGACGTCTAGGTTCGGGTGGTAGTTCCAGGATTATGCAAAATATTGATCGATTTATTGGTCTGCAAATATCGAGGAATCCCTATCAAACAGCTGTGATCACAAACCGAAATTTAAGAAACGCACGAGGAACAGTTGTGTCAGATCGAACAATTTGTCGGAGATTCAGGTGTCTCGGTTTTTTCGCAAGAAGACTATTGGAATGCGATTACTTCGACGACATCGAGTAGCACGTTTGGATTTTGCTCGAATTCATCTTGTTTGGAATGAGTTGCAATGGTCTCAAGTTTTATTCACTGACGAATCAAGATTCATGTTAAGATCAGTAGACGGGCGTCGGAGGGTTTGGAGAAGTCGTGGGGAAAGATACGAGGATGGTATGTTCAGTGAAAGGGAGAGTTTTAGCGGTGGTTCACTAATGGTATGGGGTGGAATTACCAGCGATGCCCGTACAGAATTATTTGTGTTTCCATCACGGCAATCTCTAAATGCAGTTAGATACATAGAGATCTTGAATGAACATGCTGTCCCATTTGCACCTTACATTGGCGAAGAATTCCTCTTAATGCAAGATAATGCACGACCGCATACAGCAGTGATGATAACACAATTTTTAAACGATGTCGGAATTAATCGTATGCCGTGGCCCGCTAAAAGCCCTGATATGAATCCCATTGAGCATTTATGGGATGAATTGGGACAACGTGTTAGTAGACGCAACCCAGAGAATCTGCATGAATTGAGGATTGCTCTTACAGAAGAATGGGACAATATCTCTCAAATCACTATCACAAATTTGATTGAAAGCATGCCTAGGCGTATAGCAGCCAGAGGAGGAAATACTCGTTATTAGTTACTTTGTTGTTCAGTTATTTTTTAAGTTTATTGTTTTAATCATTAATAATTACAGCCGTTTTACTAAAATGTCGAATAATTCTTTGTTTGTTATTTCTTTTTGATGTTGTTTGTACTTGTAAGTAACAATTATTTCAGCATCCGTAATCGAAAACGCTAAACATCTCTTAAACGATGAACTTTTTAGATATTTTCAGCTCCACGGCCTCCTTGTTGAATATCAAACTTAATAACACCGTTTCATCTAAAATGTCACATCTTCGTTGCTGAAGGGGCTAGAGAGGTGATTCAAAAAAGAGAATATTGAAAAAAGAATGGTAAACACGGTGACCAAGGGACCTAAGAATTCAATACAAATAAAATTTCACTCCACAGCGACATACAAATTTCGTGTCAAAATCATAATCGGTTTTTAAGGGCTGTACATATTAAAAAATACATTTTTTATGGAAAGCCAATTACAAAATAGTCATCCGCAAGAATCGCCCTTTCAAACAAAAAAAATACCAACATCGATAGGCTGGTTTAAAAGTTATGGAACATCAAATTTGGGACAAAATCTAGGTGCGCCACTTTTTATGTCCGTCAGTGTATATTATATTATATCGATTATATTATATTGAAAAAGTCATTTGTCAGATTTATTAATTTGTTTAGATAGGAAATTTTGATTGAAAAAGTAGAATACATTTTTTTAATTTTTCATGTTCATATTATAATGAGAAAGAAAATGAACTGTTTCAGTTTAATATTTTTTATTTGCAATTGCAGCATTTGCTTGTAAGAAACTCAAGTTATTTATTTTTGTTCAGTAAATCCTCTCAACATGATGATTGGTTTTTATTTAAAAAGTGATTTTTAAGTCAGTTAATTTAAATCAGCCCAACCCTGCTTGGCGGCACACCGAGCTCCTGTCCGTCCACCTCGTCATGTAGGTAAGCGGCATTTCTGATTTTTCGCCGCCGTTTACCATGCACTAATGAAACGCGTAGAAGCAATCACAAGCGAACGCAAATTACTCTATGTAATTTACGACTACAATGTCCGTTTCTTTAGGTCTTAATTATCATATATACAGGCTGTTTATTCGCCCACTTTGGCTCATATATGATTTACGCCATTTGCATTCCCCAAGCCATTCGGTTGGGCTAATAAACAACGCGCGATCTACCGCGCTAGGTTGGTCCTGCGATTGAATAATTCAAAATTCAAAGGTCAGCCGAGTAACGTGACCTTTCGCTCTCACGTCGAGGCGGCACCCACCCCGTCCCTTGCGTCGGGGGAAAGGTCACGTTCAAGTGCAGAGTTGGGTCGATAAGTTACACTTCACCGTTCAGTTCTATATTTAGAACCTTCTAATTTATGCCAGTAATTATGTGCTAAAATATCACTTTCACACACGGAGTAAGACAGTTTCGTGCTTCCAAATAAACATCAAAAAAAAATTGCACACCATAAAATTGTGATAATGTGTAATTTTCATTCTATAGAAGCTTACTTTCTAGTCATTTGTTTTGTTTCAAGATTTAATAGAAGCTGAATTTTGAAATATTTGTTGAATCTCGAAAGGACCGTTAAATTTATTATGCAACATCTTTAAATTGGGATTCTTTTATATGAACTTTATCACCTACGTTATATTCTGGACGATTTTTTTGCAATATTTTCATCGAATATTAGTTTGGCCTCTTCTTTTTTTGTCCGAGTTCATTGTCGTGCAATTTTGTAATAATAAGAAATCTTATATTAGATCTCTCACGTATTTAATGATTAAATATTTTTGCTTATAAAGAGTCTCTGGAGGTCTTCTGGACGAATGTCGGAATAGAAGCTCATAATATGGTGTGAAACCATGTTGTAGCATATTATACTGCTTAGGTAATACTGTGGATGGGTGTTCATTCGGATTGTTAATATCAAATTCACGTCCCTGGTCGTAGTGAATTTACAAAGGGATTCCGTAGTGGTGAAAGAATAAAATTAAGGTATGAGCAACATTATTTTCCTGTTTTGTCAGCTATTTGCATAGTCTTAAGTAAATTTTGTTAGTTCATCTCGAACTTGAGTTTCGTGCTGTTACTTCTAATATGTCGATATTTATTCTCTCGAATTGTGTTTTAGGAGTTTCTGTAATGACAGGTGGATTGTTTAAATTTTTTAACTACTTTTTTCACAAGTACCTATCGCAAGTTTTCATGAGGCCTTTCCTCAACGTTTTTGGCTAAACCTTGCCAATTATACTTTTCCTTTTTTCTGCGAATAGTTTTGTTGATTCCACGAAGGAGATTAATTTTATCTATATGAAATTGTTCTAAAATGATAGGTATTTGGTCCAGCTCTGCTCTGGAGTTTTAACTATATTTTAGCAAATTATGAGCTTTAAGTCTTCTTCGAAAGTAAAAGATAATGTTTCTAGAATTGATAAGATATATCTAAATAGTATTTGCCTTTTATTAGTGAGATAAAAATATGTTTCTGGATCAAAATGCTCGATCAAATGCTACGAGAATTATGAAATATGTAATGTATTATATAGTAGTTAGTTACCCATGTAATTTCTGAAGCATGGTGCTCGAGATTAGGGTCTGAAAATGATATAACGTTAATTTTTCATGTTTTCATCATTTTTGCAACGTAAACAAGCTTTTTTTAAATAAATGTTACATAACATTTTCAAGACATATCAATAATTCAGAACTAAAAAGAGTTAGTGGGTCAATGACTTGGGAATTGTACCAGATTCTAAATTAACATTCGAACTTCGTCAATCTAGGTTTTATAATCAGTCACCATGCCACCAAATATTTTACCAACTGTTTTATTATCGTGCTAATTAACAATGACCAAACTTAAGTACTAAGTACTGATTATCAATGACTAGTCAATACGAATTGTCATTTTAGAGTCTTTTCTTCTAAATATCGATTTTCACTATTCGCGAATCGAACGCTGGCACTGGTTTATGTATGTGAAACAGTCTGTTCTCGATATTTCTACACTCTTCCAACACACCTCGATGTTTGGAGAAACGTTCTCCTGGCGATGAGAATCATCGAAGCAAATTCTTCACGCGGTGACCTCAACTGCCATGGGCGTGCGTAACAATATGAAGTATATTGATTTCAAATTAAATTTGTTAAATCCTTATAAATTTAATAGAAATCTTCACCAGACTTCATATGATGAAACTTAAACATTATAGGATTTTAAAGTGATATTGTGCTACTTTATAAGGTTTTTAATGATAATATTGATTCACACTTTATTGTGAATCAATATCAGAATCTTATTTTTAATGTGAAACAGCATGTAACTCGTAACTAATTTATTTTATTTAGGAGCACATACCACAAATGGGGCTACGAATTATCCACTATTTATTGCAAAAGAATTATAATAATAATTATTTTAATCACATAGGTTTGTTATAAATCTTTTGAACAAATTAGGCGTGAAGCCATTTCGATAATTTCTCTGTAATTAATTAATTTAATATCCTAATTTTGTCATATTAGCAGGTGCTCAATCTTGTTGTTTTCTTTTTTTATTGGCCTTATATTTAGTATTAATTATTTTTTTCTTCTTTATTATTTCTTTTGTTTTATTGGAATTTGTGTAATTCTGTCGGGATGCAAACTTAATAAACAAATAAATGATTTGAATTTCATGATTTTTTTGCCAAGACCAAGAGTGACTCTTCTCCGTAAAATGACAAATAAAAAAGTTTCTTCTCTTTTCAGCAACCACGTCCGTGGGTACACTGTATATTTATAGTTTATATGGTTTATGCCTTTTTTTAACTTACGTGAAAGTTTAACTGCACTTAATATTAAGATCCGTTTCTATATATAAATAATTTTTCAATTTGTTTGGAAAGAACATTTTGATTGAAAAAGTAGGAAAATTATTCTTTGTTCAATTTCATATTATGAAATGAAAATGAACTGTTTCAGTTTAATATTTTTGATTTGCAATTGCAGCATTTGCTTGTAAGAAACTCAGTTAATTGTGTTTGTTCAGTAAATCCTCTCAAAATGACGATTGGTTTTCATTTAAAAAGTGATTTTTATGTCAGTTAATTTAAATCTAATTTATGTAATTCTTTCGGGATACAAACTAAATAAACAAATAAATGACGGACATTTTTTGCCTAGACCAAGAGACTCTTCTCCGTAAAATGACAAATAAAAAAAGTTTTTTCTCTTTTCAACAATCACATCCGTGGACACACTGTATATTCATACCGTAAAACGGGGTTACTTTGTCACCTTTTGGATATATTTTGCGCTGAAACTTATTTATTTTTCCGAATTTTCGCCTGCAAAAAATTACGTGTACCGACGCTACCGTTTTGTAGGCGTAGTCAAATAACCAGCCGCCTAACGTCGATAGGAAATGAAAAAAAAAATAAGGAATAGGGTGACAAAGTAGCCCCGTGTTTGGGGCTACTTTGTCATACAATTAAAAATGCTAGTAAAATGCGTATA
This sequence comes from Tetropium fuscum, assembly GCA_964058915.1. Classification (NCBI taxonomy): domain Eukaryota; kingdom Metazoa; phylum Arthropoda; class Insecta; order Coleoptera; family Cerambycidae; genus Tetropium; species Tetropium fuscum. Next base: position 478,255 of record CAXKVY010000188.1, on the reverse strand, counting down.
AATAGCTGTTGTGGCAAAGTAACCCCAGATATGAGGTTACTTAAGTTTTTCCAAATTTAAAAATAAAAGATTTTTGCCTTTTTACAAAAAATATTATTTATTATACAAAATACTACATTTCATAGCTTTTTAAGATAAATAAAAATATATATTCTTGTATATATATAAATATATTTGTGATATAATAGCACCTTGGAGGCACATTTAAGGAACGAATTCCTCTTCCTCGTCCGTCTGGAACGGATCTTCATCCGAATCATCATCGCATACTGCACACACAAAAAAGGGATCCTTGCTGTCCTCATTGCAAAGGCCACAAACCCATTTGTGGCACTTGCAACACTTTATCCTATCGACATGCCCTCGGTAGTTGGTCCACAGCATTGTACAAATTCTGCATTTATCTTCTGTCTGTTTTATTCTCCCTGAAGTCCTTTTCCTGCTGCTTGAAGCAGATCCTTCTTCTGTATTTTCTTTTAAAGATTTTTGTTTCCTTTCCTTTTTCTGGTTAGTAAGGCCCAGTGGATCAGGAACATCTACAAGGGCAGATTTCTGTAGTCCTGATGTTGATGGTTGCTGATTGTCAGGTGGGTTTTCTAGATTGTCAACTGGATCATCTGCAGTCACAGATGGAGGCAAAATTCGCATGCTGGCTTCAACCTTTTTCCCTCGCTTGCGTTTGGTGGACGGATCTTTAGCAACACCCCTATGTTCTTGCAATAGTTCAACAAGGCTTGTGTCCAATAGACGCCCCACCTGTTCCTGCTGGAGTGTAGCATCCGGCAACCTTTTCAACACTTCCTGTGGGTTGCATGGATAGAGTCCAGTGGCTCTAAAGCCAGAAATTAAATTTTGTTTGACGTTGGGTCGAATCTGTGACCATAGTCTGTTCAGCAGCAAAGGAAACTGTTCCTTAGGAATGGAACCAGGATAGCGGGTCTCCTTTCTCCACTCATCTAAAATTACTCGCCACTTTTTTTTCATGGGCGCGAAAACTGCCACGTCCAGAGGCTGCATTAGGTGGGTGGCATTGGGTGGAAACGGTGTTAAATAAATATCATGCTCCAGTGCAACCTGAATGACGTTTGGGGCAAAATGACTAGCCAGATTATCGCCCACTACGATGACTCTCTTTCCTGGTTTCCTTGTCCGTTGGATGTGTGGCAGTAAAATTTGACAAAACCAGATCTCAAAGAGATTGGCATCGAACCATCCACTTGGGCTGTTTTTATAGACAGTACCAGTAGGCCCACCGACACACCAATTTTCGTAAATGTTGGAGGCCTTATAAACGACCATAGGGGGCAGAAGGTCACCACTTGCAGTTCCACACACCATGATGCTGTTCTCGAGAAATTCTGAACCCGTTCCACCCTTTTGCAATTCCTAGGAACAATAACTTTTCGTGCTCCAGGGTCATCCGTCTCATCGTAGTTGTATATATGGTCACCTGTAGATTCTAACAAAGCCGGGGTTATGTTGTCGAAAAACTTATTAACGTCGTCCTGGTCAACAGAAGCTCGGGATCTTTTTATGTTTGATGCTATCCTCACAGCCAAATTGTTCCGCTTGATAAATAACGCTATCATATCGTCACCCGGGAGATTGTCTTTTAGGATAGGAATGTTAACACCCTTTTTGTCTAAATATTTTTTCACTATTTGCTTAATATCGGCCTTAGTAAGTGGAAAGCCCCAATCTGCCACGACGCCCAGAGTTCTTGCAATGACAGCCTCTTCCTCCGAATTCAGGATGGTTGGATGACCTCTAGGTTTTGTATGCCTACCAAGGCATCTATTAGTAAGCGTACTCCGTGGAATTTGATAAACTCTAGTCGCCTGTTTTTTGCTCATGCCATCTTTGACAGCACGCACCGCTTCGGCCACCTGTTCTTCGGTGAAGTTGTGGTAGGTTCGGCTACCCGGAGTTTTTTCATACGTCCTCATGTTGGTCGTAGTTAGAATCTGAAAAAGATGCTACTGCTAACAAAAACATAAAATAACAAAACAATTTTGAAAAAAAAAATTTAAAGCATCAGCGCGCACTAGGTGACAAAGTAGCCCCGTTTTACGGTACTTTATATTGTTTATGACTTTTTTGTACTTACGTGAAAGCTTAACTGAACTTAATATTAAGATCCGTTTCTATGCATACTGTGAAAGAATATCGTTCATGGCCGGATTTGACAATAAAACGGAAATTTTGCATCATATATTTATATCGCACACCGAAATAGATGTTGGCGACGAGCGACCCCATTAATGCCGAAACAAACAACAAGCGATCCTACGGTTAAGAGATAATTCCATAAGATTAGGTTCAAAATCTGAGTATCTCGTCAACGTGTCTCGGGTTCACATTTTGACTTGTACACTATTTTTGTCAATTGACTTAAGCATATATATAATTAACGAGTACATGTATGACTGTTATTATTATATAATGTGGCCTTTTTTGTATTAAGTATATCATGTATCGTGTCCAATAATCAGAATGCCCCATACTGAATACCGGGTGACCTTGAAAAACCCAAATTTTTTCGCCAATTTTTGTTTTTTTTCCCCCGATTTTAACGAACTTAGTGATTAGTGAGTAATTTCCCTTCACATTTCAAGACCGCAACCATTAAATCGGTCCATCGATTTTGATATATTTATCGATTTTATAAAGGGTTATCATTTAACTAAAAAAGAAAAATAATCATTGTCACACATGGATTTCAACGAACTTGGTGTTGCTCTGTATCTAACATGATCGGCTGGGGAATTGTTATCGCACATAATATTACCGAAATACTAAAAAAACTGCTTTTTTCTATGTCCGCCATCTTCATCTTGATATTTCTGTTATTTGTACAATGTACAGTACATGGTATGGTCGTTCAATCAGCTAACTTACCATTGGCGCATCCAGTACTTTAAAATCGGCCTCGAAATAAAAAATTGGAAAATAAATGAAAACTTTTTTTTGGGAATTTATTATTATTATTATTATTGGCCTGAAAGTATTTGTATTTATTCCAAGCATATTTTGTTGCAGGTATCAAAAGAAGAGTTAGCGAAATTAGTCCAAGGTTTTGAAAAACAGGACATCCTCACATCCTCAGGCGTCACATTAGCCGGCAACAGATACATATACCTATCGGGCACGGATCGTGTCATTAGGGCCAAATTGGGGAAAGTCGGTGTACATTGCATGAAAACGACACAAGGTAAACTTATTTCTAATATAGCTATTAACTATAATTATATCTGTAATAATGTAACTATTCTAATATGACTGTGTGCTTCTAGCAGTATTTGTTTTTTACATACTGTGCTGATATACACCGTCGTAAGTAGGGCATTCAATCCCGGAAGAAATTTCCAATCCCGGGATTATAATTTTTCAAACCCGGGATTTCGGGATTTAGAACAAAATTACTTACGTTAGATTTTGTTCTACTAATTAAATAAAAACCTATTATATTTTCTTAACAAAGCTTTATTTCAAAAAACAACATTAATATAAAACCAAAAAAAATAAAACATACTCTTTCATTTAATTTAAATAACGAAAAAACACAAACGTAAACATGCATTATAACATAGCATAACATAACATAACATAACACAACATTATGATAACGTGGTAAAATATAACATAAAAAACGTTTCTTGCAGTAGGAAAAAAGTGGATTTAAACTTGTTTTTTGAAAAAAATTCTCAAAAAAAACAAGCTGATTAAGAGTGTTATCACTCAAACTAGACCTTATATTACTGTACAATAATCCAGCAATTGAAAAGGTCCTTTTCTGATTCCACACTGGTTGGAAGAATATCCATCAGCATGTAGGGCTAACTGCAAATGGAAACCCCGATCAGTTACATTTTCGAAGAATTCCATCTCCCTGAGTATTATTTTAGATAAATCTAGGGCTTTTTCCTAGGGCCTCTTGCAATTTTTCTTAAGGGATACATTTTTCATTATCAATAAATTTGCAAGAGGAAGCTCATCATCACTTTCTTTTTCATCTACAATTTCCACACTTGACGCACTAGTGGAAGTAGACATAATTTTTAATTAAATTGAACATTGAATTAATTAAATTGTACGATTGAATTCAAGGTACATTGTTGCCATACCTTCAGGGTTGTCTATAAGCGCAAATTGTACTATTATGAAACAGTACGATATAAATTAATGAAAAAATGCAATGGTAAATACCGAAAATCCCGGGATTAAATAAAAGACAATCCCGGGATTTCGAGATCGAAAAAATGTCCGGGATCCCGGGATTGAATGCCATAGTCGTGAGCAAATAGGGCAAGAGTAACGTATTTTTGCTGTGTACATCTAACCTTAATTTTTGTGAAATTGTCACTTAGTTGTCAAAATTAATTGCAAGCATGCAAAAACCTCGGCAAAAACTAATATGCCCGGTGTAAGTGATTTGGTTCAATCTGGAGTTATTGCTAAAGCAGAAGATGATGTTATCGGTTAACATCGACGTGTTTCTTTTTCATCGATGATTAACTTTATTCTATCGTCGACACAACACTAGCATTAAGCAAGTACAATAACATTATTTATATTGCTGCGTCCTATATGTTTAGATTTCGATGTATCAAATGATGTCAACGTCGATATTTTAGAAAATTTGCGCTATCCCTATTTCTTAGGAAAGCGGCACCATAATGAAGCGGGCGCAATTTGACGGTATTGAAATGGTTCCAGTCGTTACACGTTACAGCGCCGAACGCATAAACGTAAAGCTAGAGCAGAAACGTGATTGTATTCATAGAAGAAAATTAAAAAAAATGAGTGAGGAACCTGCGACATCTATTGGAAAATATAGACAACGTTTATTGTGAAGTCAAAACTAATTATTTAGTAATCTTAAATGTCTTACATTAAGTTAAAATGTGTATTTAATAAAACAAGTGAACTATTTAATAGAAGTATTAGAGAGGAAAAATATATGATAATCATGAAATATCATTATCGTCGTATGTATTATAATCATTTTTAGATCTTGAACCCAAATAATAATTAACGGTTCAACCTCATCGTGACGTACTTTATGTTCCTAATATTTGTTTACAATGTCTTTCTTCAACATGTCTAACACAATTTTCCCAAATAACTGGAGTAATTTGATCCAAAGCCATTTCACATCTCTAAAAAATTGTGTCTCCGCAACTAACTTCAACCAATATGTCTATCATAATATTCTTTACAAATGCCCCACATTAATTCTATTGGATTATATTGGCGATGGTAATCTCAATACTCGATGACCATGTTTTTTCATCTATGGCATATCTCGGGGTCTGTTTGTGCTAAATTTAAAAGTTGCACAAATTTTAATTTAGTACCAAATGGTATTTAAATAACACTTAAATGGCATTTAAATAGCTAGTGCCTGAAACTAATTCGATTATCATATCTTACGTAGCTTTTTAATTATTTATAGTTAACCAAAATAAATGAATCTATTTGCCTCTCACGCTACAAAATCGCGACTATAAATATTGAGACAGATTTAGGTAATTGGAATAATACAAAATTTGTATGTAATTTTGGATGTACATATATATGTTACGGTTTGCAGGACGTTTTTAGAAATTTCATTGGTAATAAATGGCCTGAATATCATCGGATTGGTCCATCTCTGTAAGAATGAAATCTTGATTTTTTTTCGCCTATTTCCTATTACATTTTTCAATTTTTCCTGAATTCTGAATTATACGCGATTTCTCCTGGAAGTCATGTCAGGTGACGTCATGTTCTTAGATGGAATCAATATTGATTTTCCATGTTGTTTAAAATGCCTCATTTTTACAAGTCTCCTGACCAAGTGATCTAAAATTGCTCGTAAAATTCCCACGTCAGGAAAACCATATACAAGACTATTAGTTATCGATAGAACTGGTTAGAGTGAGTACCTATAAATCACTTTCTACCCTTAAGGTTTCTGTCAGAGCAAATGCCGGATCTGTGTTTTCAAAGCGATGTAGTGGTGTGGTGCTCCATTAGTGGCATCTCCTTTGAGCGAATATTCGTTAGTTTATGGATTGTGGTCATCGGCCTTTCCATCAGAGGTGTGGTCAGTCTTTATCGCTATCGCTTGTAGGTTAAACTTCGGCAAATCAATATAACGCCGCCGGTCATCTGTATTATAGTCCAATCTTGATGTTAAGTAAAATTTGGAGAAGACGTGAGGCAAACAAATATAAAAATTGAGTCCATTGCATTGTAAAGATGCAACTGGGAATTTGGATGAAATTAAAATTAGGTCCAAACTCTTAGTTTCTTAGTACGAAAGAATTATTAATGTAATGGCATTAAGTTGTATTTAATAAAAAGCGATTTTGAATATTTGTTCTGACAAATAAATCAAGATCTGCGATTGGGAAGCCGAATCGGACCATAAATACAAATTTCGTCAGTCATCTTGAAGCCGTCATCTTGAATATTATTTAAAAATCAATTTTCTCTAAAATCAATTTTTTTTTCAAATATCTCGCTTATGAATCAATGGTTGATTCGACACCAATTTTGCATTGATTTTGATAATTTTGACAGATGCTTGGAATGTTTAATGTTTTTTCTACTTCTTTTGAATACGTTTAAAAGTTAGTTCTTCTGTGCTCTCAATAATGGAAAAGTAATAATTTTAGAGAAAAAATATTCCAACAAAAGTTCGAAAAAATCGAATAATCTTTTTCGCAGCGATATTTAGCGCCAAAGATAAAAAATGCGAAAAAGTAAAATACAATAAAATTTAGGAAACAAATTTCTGAATTCGTTCGAAGCAGTGGCGGCTCGTGCCATATTAACATATTAAACAGGTAGTGCCAAAACTGGGAAAGACACATGGGACGACTTGATTTTTTTTTAAATTATTGTATTTTGGTGTAGAAAGAAAAAGGTCTATTAAAATTTTGTCATATTTCGAATATTTAGGGTGGTAATTTGGAAAATATGTTTTTTTGTTGCACTTGAATTGGAACATGCATCCAAAACAATTATTGGTGGTCAATTATGAATATCGTTTGCCACAATTATGAATATATTATTCGTAGGTAGTTTCAAGAGCGCTTTTGTATATATATGTTATATATCAGTGGTTATTGTTGCATTGAAACTATTTGATCTGAATGCTATAATAAAGTCGATCTATTGAAATGTCTATATTTTCAATCCTGTATATAAATTATGTTGTTGAGAAACATAACCTAAGGTAATAAACATAATTAACTATATATGTAATAGAAATAAATGAACAGCAAGTCCAAGACATTCTATAAATCTTCTTCGTCCCTGTCATCTCTGAGGTTAGCTATTGACGTTTCACCTTGATCGTCGTCGCTACTGTCATCGTCGAGGTCAGTTATTGGTGTTTCTTCTTGGTCCGTATTGTTTTCACAGACATGTTCATCTCCTTCGCAGAAACAAAGCTCTGTACACGATAAGCGATAATAAAACGCGTTTTCCTGGCACTTCAGAATTTCAATAATATATCCATTTGAACAAAAATACAGACTTCCACAAGAATAATTATTTGAGTTTATGATTACCATGGCCACCGGCTTTAAGGGTGCATTATTGTTTTGATTTTCAACACACACATTTATTTTTATAGATCATTTTCAAAAAATGGTCATAATGTATTAGTACAAAATAATTAATCAATATAAAGATTATAGAACATTACTTACTCACAGTAGTTGTAGATTACTTCTAACCTCCTGAGATATAATACTACAGAGAACTCCTAAAACTACTTAATGTCTTTATGTCTATAAAAAAAAAAAGTTATAAAATTAATTTAATTATACTCGCGATGAATGTTTATTAGTGTCAAAGACTAATAAACAAAACAGTTTATTAGTCTCTTCACATCCACACAACCAATAATTTTTACCGTAGATAGTTTTATTAAATTTACGGGATCGAGATGTCCACTGCCGCTTTGTTTTGTAATATTTAAATTAGGTCGTCCTAACTCTTTAACTTGTTTTTCTTCCAGTGAAAAGTTACTAAAAGTTTTTAAATCGCCGATCTTATTCATGATTAATTTGTTAAACACCTACTAAAAACTAAACACTATTTATCACACACAGACACACTAATCCAATATGCAATAAAAGTTAACTACAACAAAACAAATCTGTTGATTCAAAAATAAAAAGTGTCCTAGAAAAACACACTACACGTGATGTCTGCATTTACAGTAAAACGCGATGCAACACAAACCGACGAAGTCAAGGAACTGAGCCCTGAGCCACAGAATTAGCAACATGATTCTGTGCCTGAGCCTGGCACAGCAATATTCTTTCTTTTTACTATTTAACGTGTGTATGTAAAATTGTATGGACTACACTTTATCTCTGTCGTTCACACACGATTCTGGAACATCTATTTCATTTCACTGTCGTTGTTCGTTGCCTGGCGCAACGAACTTGCGTGCGCAGATTGAGCAAAACCGGCCGCGGCTAACCGTTATCCAATGTTTACCTACCTACCTATTTTTTAGAGCGTGCGTCGCGTCGACGGGGCAGTAGGGAGTGCGCTATTGCCAGACTTTCTATAAACTCTTGAAGAATGGGGAGAAATGCACTAGATAGAAAATATGTTTAAATGAAAGATACAGTTAATATTTAAGGTATTTTTACGAATAAATAAGGTGGTGCCATGGCTCCGTGGCACTACCTCACCAGCGGCCACTGGTTCGAAGTTGGAGGATTACATATAATTAGTAAAAATCTTGTATGAAACACGCTGGGAAACACTATTTTGTGTAACTCGCATCCTTTTCCTCGCTACGCAGAACTCTGCTCGTTACTCAAAATAGTACTTTTCTAAGCTGATTACATAAATAGCTATTAGTTACCTTATTAAACAATTCAATGTCATAATAGTAATTATTATTATTGTGTTACTTAAAGGTTTGAACTAAATTTAAGGGCGTATTCCTACACCAATTTTAGGTAGAAAAGTTTATATAAACATGTGTCAAAATGTCTGGTTTTCAATTGTCATTTTTTTTATCCCGGGTTTTTACTAATATTTCTCAAAGGTTCTTTTCCCGATTCTTTGAAATTTGGCAGTGTTATTTTTAGTAGTAAAGACCTCTTTTCGCCCCAAGTAAATTAAAAATATTAGGTCCAAATGAATGTTTTCCATTTTTTTTTAAATAAATTTGATACTGGGTGTTTTATCTTTTTAAGTTAGTAAATATAAGTATCTTAACTTATTATATATGTTAATGTATTAAAATGTATCTACAAAACAAAAGCGCAACATTAACTAGGTAATATAATATTTAATTTTACCCAAATAAGTCGTTTTTAACTATTGACATAGTCCCTAAAATTTTTTTTTAAAGCCCCTGATATTTCTTTGGCACTTAAATATATAACGGGAAGAAATCGGTGTTTAATGTAGGGTGTCAACGCGCGGTCTTTCGTAAGCCTCAATCATCCAATAGTGCTGCTTATTTTACGCACGTAATCAATTTTGCGTTTTAACATGGAAATACGCAGTTTACGCTTATTTTTCGTGTTTTTTCGTGGGCTAATATAGTTTTAGTCGGAATTCCCAGTATTTTACATAATGCTAACTTCAGAATTTTTCATAACGGGCAAATAATTTTTTTATTAACGAAGAACCTGTATCTGACCGTAATTCTGTCAATTTTCATCTTCAAGATGTGCAACAAACTTCATCCGATTGCGCTAATTTTACCCAAATAAGTCGTTTTTAACTATTGACATAGTCCCTAAAATTTTTTTTAAAGCCCCTGATATTTCTTTGGCACTTAAATATATAACGGGAAGGTAAAAAACCAATTTAAGTATAAAAAATAGTTTTATGACAAATATTTTTTAATATTACAATATGCAGCTTTTGAAAGTTAATATAATTTAAAAGAATGTTAAAAATTGTTGCATTTATATTTAATTATATTATTTACACATATGCCGATTTTTAACATAACTTAATATCAAATATTAAAGCCCTTACCTTGTTCTCTGAGACAAAAAATCCAAATTTAAACTGCAAGTAGAAAACAGCAACGTAACTTAAAAATCACACAACGGATGTAAAAAATTCAATGCCATTCAATTGGCATTAATTGTTTATAATATTTGAGCTATTTTTGTGGCTAACTCGAATAACGCCGAAAAAATGAGTACCTCGAATAAGAAAAAATATTATTCGTTGGAATGTTTTCTTTAATATTATAGCATGAAATCATTTATTTGAGAAGTTTTTTTAAATTATTAATTCCTAAAACTGGATAGAGCTGGAACATTTGATGTAATGATAACACTCGAAGTAGTTTCCACAAACACCAAAACACTTTTACTTCGCTCGACGCGCGTTTCGCCAACCAAGTTGGCATCATCCGGAGACGATTAAAACGATTAAAACTGAGTTTTAATCGTTTTAATCCGTGTTTCGGTGTTTGTGGAAACTACTTCGAGTGTTATTAATTCCTAAAAAAAATAAAATGACCTTCTGTGCAGCGTACCGATTCTTGATGAAAATTATTGCAATCGCTAGGTAATGGCAGTATTTTACATAATCATAATGCCTACTTCAGAATTTTTCATAACAGACGAATAATTTTTTATTAACGAAGAACCTGTATCTGACCGTAATTTTGTCAATTTTCATCTTCAAGATGTGCAACAAACTTCATCCGATTGCGCTAATTTTTACATGAATTTAGAAAAAAAACACTGTATCAATAGAAGCCTAGATATGAGATATTCTTTTTAACGCGCGGCAGATTTTCCAATTAGCATACCTTCAAAACTTGGCTGGTAATAAATAGAAAGCATAAGCTATACACTGATTTTTTTCAAAGCAAATTGACCAATTTTCGTAAAGAAATCGGTGTTTAATGTAGGGTGTCAACGCGCGGTCTTTCGAAAGCCTCAATCATCCAATAGTGCTGCTTATTTTACGCACGTAATCAATTTTGCGTTTTAACATGGAAATACGCAGTTTACGCTTATTTTTCGTGTTTTTTCGTGGGCTAATATAGTTTTAGTCGGAATTCCCAGTATTTTACATAATGCTAACTTCAGAATTTTTCATAACGGGCAAATATTTTTTTTATTAACGAAGAACCTGTATCTGACCGTAATTCTGTCAATTTTCATCTTCAAGATGTGCAACAAACTTCATCCGATTGCGCTAATTTTTACATGAATTTAGAAAAAAATACTGTATAACCAATCGAAGCCTAAATATGAGATATTCTTTTTAACGCGCAGCAGATTTTCCAATTAGCATACATTCAAAACTTGGCTGATAATAACTAGAAAGCATAAGCTATACACTGATTTTTTTTCAAAGCAAATTGACCAATTTTCGTAAAGAAATCGTTGTTTAATGTAGGGTGTCAACGCGCGGTCTTTCGAAGCCTCAATCATCCAATAGTGCTGCTTATTTTACGCGCGTAATCGAGCGTATTTAGGTATAACGTACCTCTTGCGTTTTAATATGGAAATACGCAGTTTACGCGTGTTTTTTCGTGGGATAACGTTGTTTCAATCGGAATAATTTCTGTCTAATACCTGTCGGAAAATTCGTGTTTGCAAAAATTAATTTTTTTCCGGCATATGATTTATTATATATTGTCCCTTTATTTTCCTGTCTGACTGTTGGATTCGTGTACTATAACACAGTGACTAAAAACATTCGGAAAACAGTTTAGAGGCCAGGTGTCCTAGCAGGCTGAAATGCTGACTACGGTGGTTCTCTATCATCAAAAGACCTCAATTTGAAAGAATCGACCTTCTGAAAACTTGCACTTTTTTTACGCGAGCTCTTGGATAAAAAGGCTCAGCGATGTAAAATCGTAATTTACCCCGTATATTACGAAATGTTTACCGTAATTTACGGTAATTTGCCTTTTTTTATTACCGTAAATTACGTCATAAATTACTCCATAATGTACTATAAATTATAACCGAAGCCTTGCCTTGGAAAATTGGGTTATATACAGACCAATTTGAACATTTTTCAAAATAAAATTGTAATGGAAGAGAGAGAGTCATTATTGTCATTAGAGATCATCATCGTCATTAGATGAATCATCAGATGATTCGGATTCAGATTCAGATGTAGAAGTACTACAATCAGAATAATTTTATTATATTAATTAATTTGCTATTTTACATCACTGAAAGGGCTAAAAGCTATCACATGAAAGGGCTATTCGAGGATCTAAAAATCTTAAACAGTATAATTTCGATTTAGATAAAATTAATAGGTTCAATTGTTATATTGATAGGATAAATAATAGGAATTGTGGTTAAATGGAATAGTCATTATTTTTCTGCCAGTGTTGCCTATTCTTAATATTTTTTTTCGTTTTACTTGCGCAATGTAAATTAATGTATTATGAAAGGCATCGATTTTTATTAATTTACCAACACGAATTGTAAGCGAATACGAACTAAACCGCGAATAATTACTTTACATTAAGCAAATGACACTCCATCTGGAAAATTAAATATAAATTAAACATTGTTTATTCTCTGGTGAGCACTAAAACGGCGACACGCCGCTTCTCGGCTTATCGAATAAATATAATCTTGGACGTAAATGGAGCGGACCGCGATTTTCGACGTTTATGAGAAAGCGGACGCGCGTTACAGGAATGAGGTGTATTTTTATATGCATATGGGTCAACAGTCTTGGCTAGAGAATTTGATGTACTACTTGCCAATTATCACACCTATCCGTTCTTGGGGGTTCTCCGGATCCCCTTGAAATCGGGCGATTCTGGAGAACGACGTCGAAGTCTTGAAAAACATTGTTAATGAAACGTTTCCGTAAAACCATCCGTTGAACAACTTATGTTGGATTTTTTTTTTGTGTAAACCCATTATTTTTTCCATTATTGAGAGAGAAAAAGAAATCAATTTTGAGGTTATGTATTGAATCAAAAAAATGAGTTAATTTTTAAATATTAAATTTTTTGTATGCAATTTTTTAACAGACAAATTTTCTTACAATTGCTGGTGGTCAGACCAGTTACCAGTATTGGGCTGTTTTATATAAGTTGATTAAAATCATGATTTTAATCAACCGATCGTTTTAATATAAATATGAAAATCAAAACTACAAATTTGTAAAATCTTCAGTTTTAAAAACGATTTTATTTACATCGCACATCACACTATATACGAGCCCCTTCCCATTTCAGTTGGCCCACCTAGGGATTAGTCAGAAATTTCATCTTATGGAGCAAAAGTAGAAGAAGAAATATACGACACGAACTTCCAAATTTATTTATTCTTTTGACAACTTCTTTTGACCACAAGAATACATCTTAGGTGACCGAGACTGATAACTAACACAAAATGAGAATAAAAAGAAATAAATGTGAACAAATTGGCATAATTCTGGTGTAAAAGAATCCCATATTTCCTGAAGCCTTTGCTTCAGTTCAGGGATTGTTCGAGCAGGGTATTTCCGTAGCACCTTTTTCATCTCGTGCCACAAAGTTTCAATGGGTGATAGATCCGGACTACTAGAAACCCATTCCAAAAGTGGTATACCATAGTCCTCCATCTATTTTAAACTTCGTTTTGAGGTGTGGCATGCTGCGCCGTCCTGCTGAAACATAAATTCTTGGCCTGATGTCAAACAATCTTCCTTGACCGGTAAAAGTGATTTTTCTAAAATGGCCAAATATTTGTTTGTATCCACGTTTCCGACAATAAAATGGAGTTTTCCTACTCCTTTTGATGACATGCTTCCCCACACCATGACGGATGCAGGATATTTTACTTTTCTTTTAAGACAGTCAGCATGGAATGCTTCATTTTTTTTTGCGAATAACTCTACTTCGACTATCTCCAACACAAACCTCGAATCGGGCCTCATCGCTCCATTGTATTGCACGCCATTGCTGAGATGTCCAATCCGTATGTTCTTTTGCCCATATTACCCTATTTTTCTTCTGCCGTGGTGTTAAAAGTGGCTTTTCTTTGGCCTAATGCAAAATTGTCACTTTTAATTTTTCTAGTTCATTTTTTTTATTAAAAAACACCTTGTAACTCCCAAATCCTAATTTGTGAGCCTCTTTGTGAGTTGTTGATCTTGAAATACGTCTTCCAACATCACTTCCAACAACATCGTTTGTCATCACTCCACAGAACACTTAACGCGAGGTAATTGGCACGTCTGTTTTTCTGGATAATTCTTCTTAACGCTCTTCTATCACAATCTGTAATCTTGCTTTTTTTTACATATCGGGGCTTTGCAGCGACTGAACTCGTCATTTTATATCTTCTAACTATATTTCTTACACTATACCGCGATAATTCTAATAAATTTGCAATTTCCGAGTTTGACTTCCCACAATTGAAAAATTTAATAATAAGTGAACGAATTTTGTCATCCATAACCTTTCCTCTGCCCATTTTTAAAGGAATTCTGACAGCTATGAGTATTAGCAATAATTGTTTAATTGTTGTGGCGTCTGTTTTCCACGGCCACCTTCGAATTGTAGGCTTACTTTGTAGTGAATAAAGAAACGGATTGATGGCCGTACTTGCTACATTTTGCTTCTTTGTTACACATTTGAGTGAAGACCAATAAAGTTGGGTGTTTTCTACTGCATAAGATTAAATATGCGCTATTAATTACTTTGAGACCTATACACAGCTTGTAGTATTTATTATGTTTTGATATTTCGTCATATCATAAAACGATTCTATGGTGAATGTGATGCAGAAAAACAATGTTTCCCATTCAAATATTACGGATCCATTTTACACGTTCCTCGGCCGTGTCGCATCGCCATCATTGGCCATTCATTGGATGCTTAAATTGCCTAATACCATCGAACGTTTTGTGGTAAAGTGGGGTCAACAATAATTCTTGAAATAGAAGTAATACACTCGGAGTAGTTTCGACAAACACTAAAACACTTTCACTTCGCTCGACGCGCGTTTCGCCAACCAGGTTGGCATCATCCGGAGACGATTAAATACTGTTTGACGTCAGTTTTTACGTGTTTTGGTGTTTGTGGAAACTACCCCGAGTGTTATACATCAAAGGTTCCAGCCCTATCCAGTACAAGTAATACAGTTATTTTTTAATTTACGGTATTATTTTGATGGGTTTTGTGTTAAAATTGATTAGTTATTAATTAGTATTCTAACCCATTGGGGCAATTGTGGGTATCCTTTGAAATTTTTTTGTCTCATATTTCGATGTTACAAACAGTACGTAAAATGAGGCGTAAATTTTTTTGCCAAAATAAAGATTTTCATTAAAGGAACAGCGGCGCAGCAAAATCGAATGTTTATTTATTTTAAATGCAGAAATTAATGGCAAAAGTGATAGAATTAGACCTATGTTTACCATGAAAAAGGCCTTAAGAAAAATTGGTCATTTTCAATGGTGGTAACCTGAAAAATCTTGTATCGTAAACCTTAAAATTGACACTGCAAATGAGTTATCTGGTGGACCTATAAAAAACACAAAAGGATAGCTAAAGTCTGTATTACTATTCTATATGGTATGACTGACAAACAACCTATGTTTTGTTGGCAGGTATTTTGGCGGTTATTTGGGGCAACGCTAGCTGCGCTGTTATTGCTGTTATTGCTATTGCGTTGCGAAATAGAATGCAATTGAATTAATACATGCAAATGCAAAGGATATCTGTTTTGTAACACATCTTATGATAAAAACTGACATAGCACAAGTTTATATACGAATATTCTTTTTCAGATATTCATAGAATAATCGATTTAATATATAATTATAGAACATATGTAGAAAATATTACGGGAATACCAAATGAACGTATCTTTTAAATAATGAAATAAGAATATTCTCCAAGTTTTTTTCAGAAAATACAATGTAAAACGTTAATTCATTTTTAACAAAAATTTAGTACAGGTTTATATACGAATATTCTTTTTCAGATATTCATAGAATATTCGATTTAATATATATTAACAGAACATATGTAGAAAATATTACGGGAATACCAAATGAACGTCTTTTAAATAATGAAATAAGAATATTCTCCAAGTTTTTTTCATAAAATACAATGTAAAACGTTAATTCATTTTTAACAAAAATTTAGTACAAGTTTATATACGAATATTCTCTGAACATCCCTGGGGGGTATTCTTTATAGATATCCATGTAATATCACAGGAATATCTTTGTTCTAAAGGATTATTCATAGAATATTTGATTTAATATATATTAATAGAACATAATGTGTGCAAGCGAGGGATACCAGACCCCTCTAGCGGTCAGTTGCTACTACTCATCAGACATTAATTACTAAGTAAAATCTTTGACAAGCAGCGTCCTGCAATGCAGGCACCTAGAGCAGCGACCCTAGCCAAAAGTAGGCTAAACAACATACTGAAGCCTACTGTTTACTTACTGTTTAGCCTATATTATTATTATTTATATTATTATTGTGGTATTCTTTGAAGCGTTGTTCCACACATATAAAGGACGCTTTTCTTTACATGCAGAGCAGAAATAGAGTGTTTCTTGACGACGACTTTGAATGGTATATACCCGACCCAGGTATATTAGGAAAAAGAATTTTCTGGCGAATTTTTGCAATTTTTTTTGGATTGGATTTTTTCACAAGCGAAACAGCTGGAAGACGCCCAGCTACGCGATATTTTGGAAACGTTTTTCTTTTTTCAAAAAATAAGTTAAAAGGTGTACTAAATATAAAAACAATGTTTTCCAAAATATTTTGATTGAATATTTTGAGTCATATATTTGTCAAATGAGGCGCAGCCGTGTTAATAGTACATATTTATATCAAAATGGAATTTTTGGACGATATTTTTATGACGTTTGGAACATACTCGCATTATGGAATCGAAATTCCGTTATAGAGTCGTAAATCATGGTTTGATATTATTATATTCGGGAATTCTACAGGTTATATGGTAGTTTTGAGTTCAAAGATTGCTACGCTAATCCAGATGTCGATTTCCAGTGTATTCTCGAACATACTTATTTTGGCGAAACAATATTTTACGATAATAGGTATAATATGTGTCCGTGTATGTTATTAACAGTAGACCATGGCCAGATGTTCGAAATAAAATGAATAACGTTTTGTATTTTAATCGTGCAAGCCGTAGACATTTTTTTAGTTGTATAACTGTAACTAATCATTACGTTCTTAAAACGGCGCGGCGGCAGTAAAATTGTCGACCATGTAATTCGTTTGCTGCTTACCAGAATCGGACCATTAACGCTAGCGAGAAGAGACCAACTTGTTATTCTATAAAGCAGCATATATTTTTGCAGGAATGGCAGTATACCTGGAAAAGTTGTAATGACTTAAAGCTAAATGAGCGGATTCGCATATTTTACAAAACAACTGGATTCCGCACCAGTATGTATACCTTTGGAACGTTTCGTTTGTCCAGGTTTAAGTTATAGTAAATTTGAAGCTCAAGGAGCGGTAATTTGTAGCCGAATCTTTAAAGAATTCAACTGAAACAAAAAAAAATCAACAAAGAATTCATTTTATATTAAGAAAATATTTTAGTAAGAAAAAAATTACCTTACCACACAACTGTTTCGTTTGTTGAAAATAACTACTCAAGGACTACATACCCCGGCCTGCATTGAATTATATCCAAAAACCACAGATTACATTCTAAAATCGTTTGTCAATCTCCCTCAAGTGGCCATTTGCGTCTACCTATCTGACATCAGATATGCCTTATGGCAGGTGGATATAATTCAATGCAGGCAGGGGTCTGTGCTCTCTGAGTAGTTGTTTTCTCCAAACCAAGTGGTTATATATTTTTCTTTTTTTTGAAAACGCGGAATTTGTTAATGTTTGGTTTTCTTTCTTTCCAGCCGTAGTAGTATCCCTTTACGAAGACCCAATCCAACCCCAACAAGCAGCGTCAGTAGTAGAAAAGCTAGGTGATTACTTAATTACCTGCGGTTACTAGAGGTGAGTTTATTTTTGTTAGAATATTAGTCTTTTTAGTCTCCTTTTTAATGGCAGCCGCAATTTCTATTTGGCGGGGCAAATTGCGATAATAAAATGACAGAATATAAAAAAAGAAAATATAAAATGAACGATTAATTGTGACAGTTAGGGATTCATTGAGACGAGAAAGGTCTCGATGTATTTCTTGAAGACAATTTCTCGATCTCGATTCGAGATTCTCGAAATTTCCAGTGTCTCAAAAACAAAAACTGAATGTTGTTAAAAAATATTATGTATAACTTATTGTATATAATACAAGTTTGCAATAAAATATATGGTAAAATTTTTCTATTAAAAAAATGACGTTAAAATACGAAGCTATATGCTATGAACGAAAGGCCACGTGTAAGAACCGTTATTAAGGGTGATATAAAAGAAACTTTAAATGCAAAAGTTTTAAGATTTTTTAAGTAGTATAAAATATTTTCAAAAAAAAATGGCCACACGAAATTGAAAAAAATTAAATGTTACATTTTCTTAAATGGAAAACCCTATATATTAGTAGACAAAATAAAACGTCTTTTTTTCAACTCTCAAAAATATATAATTTGTTGGCATTTATTAAGCCTTTTATTATATTTAAGTTTAGTTATCTTTTTTAATTTTTTTTGTATGTAAAATTTTTTCTATCATCCGTAATAAAGTAACGGCTGTTGGTAACCCTGTACATTATGTAAATTATTTTTTTAAAATGGTTTTTAGTATTTACCTTTGTTATTTGCTTTATCTTTGTAATTTTTTTTGCTTTTTTTAATTTTCTTATGTTAAAATGAATCAAAATTATATATTGTGAGTTATTACATTTTTTCGAGAACGAGAAATCTCGAAAAAATTTCTCAATTTCTCAAGTGTTTCTCGATCTGGTCTCAAAAAAATCCATTCAATCTCGTCTCGAAATCACGCTTGAATTAGTCACGCTTAAATTTCACGGTGATATCATTAGTGACGTCACCATGAAAATAGTATAAATAGGGTAGATTTTTTAGTTTGAGACTAGTTTTAATCGTCTCCGGATGATGCCAACTTGGTTGGCGAAACGTGCGTCGGACGACGTAAAAGTGTTTTGGTGTTTGTGGAAACTACTTCGAGTGTTATCATTACATGAAAGGTTCCAGCCCTATCCATATAAATATATAAACAATCCACCGACAATCCATAACATAACTCTTAACGTGACTTTTTAATTTTTAAAGCTCAGCTGGCCTGGCGCTCTTGCGTAAGAAATGTTAAACTAATACGCGACGTACGTCCATGGAAAACAGACATTTTAATTTCAAATCTTGTATATTTAACTCATAGGTCTAAAAAGACAATTTGGGCTTGAATTGTAGAGAAATATGTTTAAAGTTTGACGTAGGTTTAGATACTAAGAAATGCCAAAAACACGAGAAATTTTCATCTGAAATTCACTCCTTTGAATCTCCCATAAGAAATACATGGCAGTCAAATTTGCTTAAGTGTGTTTAGGAACCCATTTCAAATTTCGCGCCCGGATTTTCCTAACCTAACTAATATGGTCAATTGCATTGTCAGTGGGCAGAGATGTAAAATCGTAATTTACGTTTATTTACCCATTTTTTATTACCGTAATTTACCGGTCATTAATGTACTACAACCAGTGATGTAAAAATACGGTAATTTATTTTTTTTGGTAATTTACCACGGTAATTTATCAATGTTTTTTACCGAAATAAATTCTCTGATAATTTTTCCTCTTGCTAATTATCGAGTAATGGTTTAAATCGTAATTTACCCCGTAAATTACGAAATTGTAATTAATTTACCCTTTTTTATTACCGTAAATTACGTCATAAAATACCGGTAAATTACGGGTCGTAATTCACCGGTCATTTATGTACTATAATCGATGACATGGCTTGGAAAACTGGGTTATATACAGACCAATTTGAACCTTTTTCAAAATAAAATTGTAATGGGAGAGAGAGAGAGAGAGTTCATCACTGCCATTAGATGAATCATCAGATGATTCGGATTCAGATTCAGATGTAGAGGTACCACAATCAGAATAATTTTATTATATTAATTAATTTGACATTTATTATATTTTATGTTTCGTTAAGTTTTCCATTTGCCATGTTCTGTATTTTCGTTCATTTTTGTTGTTTTGTATAGTAAACACATTTATTATGTTAATTTTCTTAAAAAATTACAAAATAAAATACCCGGCAATTTACAAAAAGTTTAATTACCTATTTATTTACAAAAAATAAATGTATTACCTGGTAATTTACCAAAAAAATAATTACACGGTAATTTACCAAAAAGAAAAATTACCACAGAATTTATTTCGGTAAAAATATTGCTAAATTACCGTGGTAAATTACCAAAAAAATAAATTACCGTAATTTTACATCACTGTTAGTGGGGTAGCTATGAGGCTAATGAGGCTATATATATTAATTAATTTGCCATTTATAAGTATCAATAATATATTAAGCCCTAATTCCTGAATTTTGTATAGTAAACACCCATTTACTATGTTAATTTTCTTAAAAAATTACAAAAAGATACCCGATAATTTACAAAAAGTTTAATTACCTATTTATTTACAAAAAATAAATGTATTACCTGGTAATTTACCCAAAAAATAATTACACGGTAATTTACCAAAAAGAAAAATTACCACAGAATTTATTTCGGTAAAAATATTGCTAAATTACCGTGGTAAATTACCAAAAAAATAAATTACCGTAATTTTACATCACTGTTAGTGGGGTAGCTATGAGGCTAATGAGGCTATATATATTAATTAATTTGCCATTTATAAGTATCAATAATATATTAAGCCCTAAGTCCTGAATTTTGTATAGTAAACACCCATTTACTATGTTAATTTTCTTAAAAAATTACAAAAAGATACCCGATAATTTACAAAAAGTTTAATTACCTATTTATTTACAAAAAATAAATGTATTACCTGGTAATTTACCAAAAAAATAATTACACGGTAATTTACCAAAAAGAAAAATTACCACAGAATTTATTTCGGTAAAAATATTGCTAAATTACCGTGGTAAATTACCAAAAAAATAAATTACCGTAATTTTACATCACTGTTAGTGGGGTAGCTATGAGGCTAATGAGGCTATATATATTAATTAATTTGCCATTTATAAGTATCAATAATATATTAAGCCCTAAGTCCTGAATTTTGTATAGTAAACACCCATTTACTATGTTAATTTTCTTAAAAAATTACAAAAAGATACCCGATAATTTACAAAAAGTTTAATTACCTATTTATTTACAAAAAATAAATGTATTACCTGGTAATTTACCAAAAAAATAATTACACGGTAATTTACCAAAAAGAAAAATTACCACAGAATTTATTTCGGTAAAAATATTGCTAAATTACCGTGGTAAATTACCAAAAAAATAAATTACCGTAATTTTACATCACTGTTAGTGGGGTAGCTATGAGGCTAATGAAGCTATATATATTAATTAATTTGCCATTTATAAGTATCAATAATATATTAAGCCCTAATTCCTGAATTTTGTATAGTAAACACCCATTTACTATGTTAATTTTCTTAAAAAATTACAAAAAGATACCCGATAATTTACAAAAAGTTTAATTACCTATTTATTTACAAAAAATAAATGTATTACCTGGTAATTTACCAAAAAAATAATTACACGGTAATTTACCAAAAAGAAAAATTACCACAGAATTTATTTCGGTAAAAATATTGCTAAATTACCGTGGTAAATTACCAAAAAAATAAATTACCGTAATTTTACATCACTGTTAGTGGGGTAGCTATGAGGCTAATGAGGCTATATATATTAATTAATTTGCCATTTATAAGTATCAATAATATATTAAGCCCTAAGTCCTGAATTTTGTATAGTAAACACCCATTTACTATGTTAATTTTCTTAAAAAATTACAAAAAGATACCCGATAATTTACAAAAAGTTTAATTACCTATTTATTTACAAAAAATAAATGTATTACCTGGTAATTTACCAAAAAAATAATTACACGGTAATTTACCAAAAAGAAAAATTACCACAGAATTTATTTCGGTAAAAATATTGCTAAATTACCGTGGTAAATTACCAAAAAAATAAATTACCGTAATTTTACATCACTGTTAGTGGGGTAGCTATGAGGCTAATGAGGCTATATATATATTAATTAATTTGCCATTTATAAGTATCAATAATATATTAAGCCCTAATTCCTGAATTTTGTATAGTAAACACCCATTTACTATGTTAATTTTCTTAAAAAATTACAAAAAGATACCCGATAATTTACAAAAAGTTTAATTACCTATTTATTTACAAAAAATAAATGTATTACCTGGTAATTTACCAAAAAAATAATTACACGGTAATTTACCAAAAAGAAAAATTACCACAGAATTTATTTCGGTAAAAATATTGCTAAATTACCGTGGTAAATTACCAAAAAAATAAATTACCGTAATTTTACATCACTGTTAGTGGGGTAGCTATGAGGCTAATGAGGCTATATATATTAATTAATTTGCCATTTATAAGTAGCAATAATATATTAAGCCCTAAGTCCTGAATTTTGTATAGTAAACACCCATTTACTATGTTAATTTTCTTAAAAAATTACAAAAAGATACCCGATAATTTACAAAAAGTTTAATTACCTATTTATTTACAAAAAATAAATGTATTACCTGGTAATTTACCAAAAAAATAATTACACGGTAATTTACCAAAAAGAAAAATTACCACAGAATTTATTTCGGTAAAAATATTGCTAAATTACCGTGGTAAATTACCAAAAAAATAAATTACCGTAATTTTACATCACTGTTAGTGGGGTAGCTATGAGGCTAATGAGGCTATATATATTAATTAATTTGCCATTTATAAGTATCAATAATATATTAAGCCCTAAGTCCTGAATTTTGTATAGTAAACACCCATTTACTATGTTAATTTTCTTAAAAAATTACAAAAAGATACCCGATAATTTACAAAAAGTTTAATTACCTATTTATTTACAAAAAATAAATGTATTACCTGGTAATTTACCAAAAAAATAATTACACGGTAATTTACCAAAAAGAAAAATTTCCACAGAATTTATTTCGGTAAAAATATTGCTAAATTACCGTGGTAAATTACCAAAAAAATAAATTACCGTAATTTTACATCACTGTTAGTGGGGTAGCTATGAGGCTAATGAGGCTATATATATTAATTAATTTGCCATTTATAAGTATCAATAATATATTAAGCCCTTATTCCTGAATTTTGTATAGTAAACACCCATTTACTATGTTAATTTTCTTAAAAAATTACAAAAAGATACCCGATAATTTACAAAAAGTTTAATTACCTATTTATTTACAAAAAATAAATGTATTACCTGGTAATTTACCAAAAAAATAATTACACGGTAATTTACCAAAAAGAAAAATTACCACAGAATTTATTTCGGTAAAAATATTGCTAAATTACCGTGGTAAATTACCAAAAAAATAAATTACCGTAATTTTACATCACTGTTAGTGGGGTAGCTATGAGGCTAATGAGGCTATATATATTAATTAATTTGCCATTTATAAGTATCAATAATATATTAAGCCCTAAGTCCTGAATTTTGTATAGTAAACACCCATTTACTATGTTAATTTTCTTAAAAAATTACAAAAAGATACCCGATAATTTACAAAAAGTTTAATTACCTATTTATTTACAAAAAATAAATGTATTACCTGGTAATTTACCAAAAAAATAATTACACGGTAATTTACCAAAAAGAAAAATTTCCACAGAATTTATTTCGGTAAAAATATTGCTAAATTACCGTGGTAAATTACCAAAAAAATAAATTACCGTAATTTTACATCACTGTTAGTGGGGTAGCTATGAGGCTAATGAGGCTATATATATTAATTAATTTGCCATTTATAAGTATCAATAATATATTAAGCCCTTATTCCTGAATTTTGTATAGTAAACACCCATTTACTATGTTAATTTTCTTAAAAAATTACAAAAAGATACCCGATAATTTACAAAAAGTTTAATTACCTATTTATTTACAAAAAATAAATGTATTACCTGGTAATTTACCAAAAAAATAATTACACGGTAATTTACCAAAAAGAAAAATTACCACAGAATTTATTTCGGTAAAAATATTGCTAAATTACCGTGGTAAATTACCAAAAAAATAAATTACCGTAATTTTACATCACTGTTAGTGGGGTAGCTATGAGGCTAATGAGGCTATATATATTAATTAATTTGCCATTTATAAGTATCAATAATATATTAAGCCCTAATTCCTGAATTTTGTATAGTAAACACCCATTTACTATGTTAATTTTCTTAAAAAATTACAAAAAGATACCCGATAATTTACAAAAAGTTTAATTACCTATTTATTTACAAAAAATAAATGTATTACCTGGTAATTTACCAAAAAAATAATTACACGGTAATTTACCAAAAAGAAAAATTACCACAGAATTTATTTCGGTAAAAATATTGCTAAATTACCGTGGTAAATTACCAAAAAAATAAATTACCGTAATTTTACATCACTGTTAGTGGGGTAGCTATGAGGCTAATGAGGCTATATATATTAATTAATTTGCCATTTATAAGTATCAATAATATATTAAGCCCTAAGTCCTGAATTTTGTATAGTAAACACCCATTTACTATGTTAATTTTCTTAAAAAATTACAAAAAGATACCCGATAATTTACAAAAAGTTTAATTACCTATTTATTTACAAAAAATAAATGTATTACCTGGTAATTTACCAAAAAAATAATTACACGGTAATTTACCAAAAAGAAAAATTACCACAGAATTTATTTCGGTAAAAATATTGCTAAATTACCGTGGTAAATTACCAAAAAAATAAATTACCGTAATTTTACATCACTGTTAGTGGGGTAGCTATGAGGCTAATGAGGCTATATATATTAATTAATTTGCCATTTATAAGTATCAATAATATATTAAGCCCTAAGTCCTGAATTTTGTATAGTAAACACCCATTTACTATGTTAATTTTCTTAAAAAATTACAAAAAGATTCCCGATAATTTACAAAAAGTTTAATTACCTATTTATTTACAAAAAATAAATGTATTACCTGGTAATTTACCAAAAAAATAATTACACGGTAATTTACCAAAAAGAAAAATTACCACAGAATTTATTTCGGTAAAAATATTGCTAAATTACCGTGGTAAATTACCAAAAAAATAAATTACCGTAATTTTACATCACTGTTAGTGGGGTAGCTATGAGGCTAATGAGGCTATATATATTAATTAATTTGCCATTTATAAGTAGCAATAATATATTAAGCCCTAAGTCCTGAATTTTGTATAGTAAACACCCATTTACTATGTTAATTTTCTTAAAAAATTACAAAAAGATACCCGATAATTTACAAAAAGTTTAATTACCTATTTATTTACAAAAAATAAATGTATTACCTGGTAATTTACCAAAAAAATAATTACACGGTAATTTACCAAAAAGAAAAATTACCACAGAATTTATTTCGGTAAAAATATTGCTAAATTACCGTGGTAAATTACCAAAAAAATAAATTACCGTAATTTTACATCACTGTTAGTGGGGTAGCTATGAGGCTAATGAGGCTATATATATTAATTAATTTGCCATTTATAAGTATCAATAATATATTAAGCCCTAAGTCCTGAATTTTGTATAGTAAACACCCATTTACTATGTTAATTTTCTTAAAAAATTACAAAAAGATACCCGATAATTTACAAAAAGTTTAATTACCTATTTATTTACAAAAAATAAATGTATTACCTGGTAATTTACCAAAAAAATAATTACACGGTAATTTACCAAAAAGAAAAATTTCCACAGAATTTATTTCGGTAAAAATATTGCTAAATTACCGTGGTAAATTACCAAAAAAATAAATTACCGTAATTTTACATCACTGTTAGTGGGGTAGCTATGAGGCTAATGAGGCTATATATATTAATTAATTTGCCATTTATAAGTATCAATAATATATTAAGCCCTAAGTCCTGAATTTTGTATAGTAAACACCCATTTACTATGTTAATTTTCTTAAAAAATTACAAAAAGATACCCATTAATTTACAAAAAGTTTAATTTCCCATTTATTTGCAAACAATAAATGTATTACTTGATAATTTACCAAAAAAATTAATTACACGGTAATTACCAAATAGAAAAATTATCAGAGAATTTATTTCGGTAAAAATATTGGTAAATTACCGTGGTAAACTCGGTGGTAAATTACCGTAATTTAAAATTATCGTAATTTTATATCACTGTTAGTGGGTAGCTATGAGGCTAATGAGGCTAATTATATTAATTAATTTGCCATTTATTATATTTTATGTTTTGTTAAGTTTTTCAGTTACCATTTGCCATGTTCTGTATTTTCGTTCATTTTTGTTGTTTTGTTTTAAGAGCATAAAAATTATAGGCACATTTAGTTAATTTTTTATTTTGTATTTTAAAATCGTAATATGTACACTCTTTTTAAGTATCAATAATATATTAAGCACTAATTCCTGAATTTTGTATAGTAAACACACATTTACTGTTAATTTTCTTAAAAAAATACAAATAAAATACCCGATAATTTACAAAAAGTTTAATTACCTATTTATTTACAAAAAATAAATGTATTATCTGGTAATTTAGCAAAAAAATTAATTAGCCGGTAATTTACGAAAAAGAAAAATTACCAGAGAATTTTTTTTCGGTAAAAATATTGGTAAATTACCGTGGTAAATTACCAAAAAAAAATAAAATACCGTAATTTTACGGTATTTTACTTTGGTTGCTACGGCTGGACGTTGGTTGCTACGGTAGGCGCTATGTTAATTTTCTTAAAAAATTATAAAAATAATATCCGATAATTTACAAAAAGTTTAATTAGGTACCTATTTATTTACAAAAAAATAAATGTATTATCTGCTAATTTACCAAAGAAAATAATTACACGGTAATTTTCCAAAAAGAGACATAACCAGAGAATTTATTCCGTAAAAATACTGTTAAATTACCAAAAAACAAATTACCGTAATTTTATATCACTGTTAGTGGGTAGCTATGAGGCTAATTATATTAATTAATTTGCCTTTTATTATATTTTATGTTTCGTTTAATTTTTCAGTTACCATTTACCATGTTCTGTATTTTCGTCCATTTTTGTTGTTTTCTTTAAAAGCATGCATTAAAGGCACATTTTGTTTATTTTTTGTTTTATATTTTAAAATCGTAATATGTATAAGTTGCTCTGTTTTATGTATCAATAATATATTAAGCACTAATTCCTGAATTTTGTATGGTAAACACACATTTACTATGTTAATTTTCTTAAAAATTACAAAAAATAAATGTATTACCTGGTAATTTACCAAAAATATTAATTACACGGTAATTTACCAAAAAGAAAAATTTCCAGAGAATTTATTTCGGTAAAAAATATTGGTAACCAAAATTTTAATTAGCAAAAAAAAAATTACCGTAATTTTACATCACTGTTAGTGGGTGGCTATGAGTCTAATGATGTTTTCTCTTTGTTTCAGATAGTGTGTGCCGCTGTAAGCAGCCATGCCGCGCGGCGACAAAGTATAATTATTAAAGTTGTATTTTTTTCAATAATAACAGCGAAAGGCAATGTGTATATCGAGTGCATGCATCATCAGTATATCAAGTTTTTCAATATAGGAACGTGATTCCTCTATTAAACTACTGCAATATATATATATGTTAATGCCCGGTCTCCAATCATTGATTTTGTCATCGTGATCATGTGTGGGTTATATTATAAGCATTGCCGTATCATCAAAGTGTAACAGTTTTCTTTTTTCAATTTCTCGTCCAGCCGCCGATGCTTATAAGATAATCACTTTTGCCAATAATAATTTTTGACTGTGGTCTCAATTTCAATTGTTTTTTTAAGAATATTTAAGATACCTTAGGTTGGATGTTTTTTAAAGTTCATACCGGCTAGTGTATGTAATTTAAAAAGTGTGTATTTTTTAATTATTAATAATTATAAATTTAAGCATTTCGTGTTAGCTTTTCTTATACCATTGCTATCTCTACATATTTGATACTGAGAACTTACAGTTTAGGGTTTTTTAATAAAAAAATCTCTAGTCCCGCCGTTTCTATTCTTTTATCTCCTTCTTTCCCCCTCCCGAGCATTGTACTGTAACGGTGTGCCGCCAAAAAAACTTTGCATGTACCAGATTTGCCAAACGATAATATTCAAAGCACAAATTTAGATCTAAGTATCAAGTGTTTCGACGGAAAAAGGTAACGGTAAAGTTTTTGTTAACGTGTTGATTGTCGCCATTGGACAGTAAGCACGTTAAGACACTTAGCTTCTGCTTTTAATTTTGGCATTTTTGATTCCCCGCTTCGTGTCAATGAATAACCATGCTATGATTGGTGTGAACTAGTCCATTGTCTCTCTAAATTCAACCGCACTAGTTTTATCCAAACACAGTTGACGAGTATACTTTGAAATTTGTGATAATTTTCGTAGAATTAGACTTTGCCAGTATTTGTACTTCCTATGACTACTACACCAATCAGAAACCTGCCTACATCAAATTACACAAAAACCGAGTCGCTTTTGTGTAATTTCTTGTACGATGCTATAATATTGTTGTAATGCGTTAAATGCTCAGATATGTGTCTTTGTATAAGGCACGATTTTTACCTTTTAATTTAAAAATCGAAAAGTAGCTTTGTAAAATTTCTGATATAATTCGCAAGGGATATTGTGTATCTGAATGAAAATCATAATAAATTTGTATTATAAATCCTCTTGTTTCATTTCTACCCAAAACATCATGGTACTAGTAAGAAATAATCAAATCACAATATATCACGTATGATATATACTTTTATACGTTCGAGGTTCGCTAGTTTTTGGTTTTTTAAATTTTATGTCGACGGTTTTTTTTTTTTTTTTTCTTTTTTTTACTTTGGTTTTATTTTTTTTAGTAAGTAAAGAAAAAATGTCTACATATAATTTCGAGGTTAAGTTAGTATTATTTTTTATTTCATGACGACACTTTATTTTTCTGTTACTCATTTTCTTACTCATGCTTTAATTTTTTTTCCTAAGTAAAGAAATAATGTCTATATCTACTTTTATACATTCGAGTCACCTTACTATTATATTTTTTATTTCATGCCTTGACGCCTTATTTTTTTGTTCTGTTCGCCAATTTTTTTACTTTGAAGAAAAAAATGTCTGCATATAATTTTAACGTTAGTATTATTATTTTTTATTTCATGTCGACGTTTTCAATTTTTTTATTCTTCCGTATTTTTTTTAACTTAATTTATTATTTTTTTTCCTAAAAAATTAGAACATTTTTGTTTTATTTAAACATTTTATTTTTTAAACATAACAACCCTGGACTGTACTACTATACTTTCGAGGTTAAGTTAGTATTATTTTTTATTTCATGTCGACGCTTTTATTTTTCTGTTCCTCATTTTTTTTACTTTTTTTAATTGTCTTAATTTTTTTTAAAGTAAAGAAAAAATTTCTATATATCTATATACTTTAATACATTCGAGTCACCTTAGTATTATATTTTTTATTTCATGCCTTGACGCCTTATTTTTTTGTTCTGTTCGTGAATTTCATGCCTTGACTTCATTGCTGTTCGTCAATTTTTTTACTTTTGATTTTTATTTTCCCGAAAGAAAAATGTCTGCATATACTTTTAACGTTAGTATTATTTTTTTTATTTTGTCGACATTTTCAATTTTTTTATTCCGCATTTTTTTTACTTTTGTTATTATTTTTTTCCTAAAAAAATAGAACATGCTGTTTTTTTTGTTTAAAACTATTTTTATTCAAATAAAGTATAATAATATTCATATTATTTCCCGATATGTAAAATTTATTGTTATTTTATTTTATTATTTTAAAAGGTTATTTATTTTATTTTTATTTTCATTGAACTTGAACAGTATTTTTTTCATTTAAAGTATGAAATATGATGATATAAAGCATAACATCGCAATCGGGAGAGAACAGCAAGTGTATAAAACATATCTTTTTTTGTAGGTGTTTTAAACTTGTTTTAAACATTTTGTTTTATTTAAACATTTTATTTTTTAAACATAACAACCCTGGACTGTACTACTCATAGACATTAATACGGGGAGACCCAACGATTCATTCATAAAACGCTGGAAGAGCCGATCTATTATTGTTCTAAAAACTGCAATGAGTGCGAGAGAGAAATTGGAGGCAGGTATCCTTTTGGCAACGCCGCTTCGTGTGATCAGAACCCATCCAGTGGCGTGTCTACATATCTTTAATGAATGAGTTAGGGTAGACTGCATAGTTACATAAGAAAAATACTGAATACCCTGTATCTGAACGTTGCATAAATCAAATGAAAATCCTCGTTTTAAATTTTTTCATCGTTAAATTCACATTGTTCATTTTCAATATCGCCGTCTTCATTCTCTGAAATCTCATCATTTTCTGTATTGTAGCATATACAGTGACATAGACATGTGTCATCACCTTCTTCTGGAATGTGAACATGGTGTTTAGGGGGAACACAACATTTGTGTGAAAATTGCTTACATTTGTCATATAATAAAATGACATCATATATTTATGAATTTTAATCATACATGCAAATTAAGTTTTTATAAAGTAAAGCTATTACTCGACCTATTATAAATGCAACATTTCTAATAATATGAGTGCTGTATTTAAATTAAGAATGGAAAAACGTCTAGATTTTTCTATACAATAACATAAGAAAATACTATAACAAATAAAATCTCAACATACTTTTGCGATTTACAAAATTCATAAATGTATATCATACTAAAATCAACATGAACTACTATAAATATAAATAATAAAATAAAAGCAACATTTTTTGAAATTCTATAGACTGAACATATTAGACAGTTCTTAAAAAAAAATCACAAGTTTCTAAAATTTACAAATCTCTTGTCCTATATACAAACAACACAGTAAATCAAACTTTGTTAATCAAATCTACTATAATTATTGAATCTATTAATTCCTAAATAATATGAGTTTTGTATTCAAACTTCTTATTCTATTTCGCCAATTGTTTTCTATTTTTTTTTGTTTCATAATAAATACCAACTTGACCAGTTGAATATGGTGGTCATTCAGTAGTTCATCAACATACATAGATGGAGATGAAAATGGTATTTTACATCATCCGAATAAAAATAATTTTAAATATCGCACATTTATTATGTAGCATATAAATTACAGAATAAAAATTAATGAAATAATTATTGATTAATTATTGCAGCAGCAATATAAAAAGTTCAGTTTTAGTTTCAACGCCGCCCCTGGCCGAGCCAAGCCATTAAAACTTGTAGGTAACCTTAAAAATACTTACATTACTCACCTATTTCGGACTTAAGTGATTCACCCTTTTACAAACTATACAAGAATGCACCATAGTTACACACTTATTGTTCACCTGAATCGCAATAAATACAAAGATTCGTATAATAACTTAAGAAAACAAAAGTACAAGAAGTAGCGTCGCGGCAACCTCGCAATTTTTTTTCCATTCATTGTAGTAAAACGAGTAAAATTCATCAAACGACGTTGCCAGTGTTGAGATTTATATCTCAAGGCACAGTACATTTTCGGTTGTCTATGGTTTTCACCATATATTATTAACGCAATAAGGCAATACAATAGATTACTTTTGCCAAGAAGCTTTTTTAAATAACATTTTAGTCTTAAAATGAATCAGATTCGTTGAAATTGTCATATTATTTGAACATATCTCTTACGGTTTGAATACCGACTTTAAGTGAATTTCACAGTAAGCCTGGCAAACGTGCCGTTTGGGAGAAAAAGACGGACGATAAGGATGGAACGATCTTGGATCGGCCAAAAATGTAAACAATTCTGTCTCTTGTATTAATACGTCTATGGTACTACTATACTTTCGAGGTTAGGTTAGTATTATTTTTTATTTCATGTCTTTTGCTTTAATTTTTTTTCCTAAAAAAAGAAAAAATGTCTATATACCTATATACTTTTATACATTCAAGTCACCTTGGTATTATATTTTTTATTTCATGCCTTGACGCCTTATTTTTTTATTCTGTTCGTCATTTTTTTTACTTTTGATTTTTATTTTTCCGAAAGAAAAAATGTCTACATATACTTTTAAACATAACAACCCTGGACTGCACTACTATACATTCGACGTTAGGTTAGCATTTTTTTATTTCATGTCGACGCTTTTCATTTTTTTTTAATTCTGTTCCTGAATATTGTTACTTTTGTTTTTAATTTTTTCCCTAAGTATTGATCATTTTGGATCACCTGAGTTTGACAAATCGGCCATCTTGAGGGGCAAACACAGTTATTTTTGTTTGCAAGTACGTAAATAGTCGTATAGAATTAAGTAAATTACATTATTTTAGCTCACAGTACCTAAAACAATCCACAACGGTACACAATTTTAGTATTTTAAGTATTCCTACTTCCAAAATCTAAAAATCCACATCAAAATTGACATATGCCCCGCAGACATACGTAATTTCGAAAGAAATGATGAATTGAAAATGTCTACAGTCTACATATCTACAGTCTACATACTTTTATACTGTTTGAGGTTAGTATTATTTTTTTTTTCAAATATTTGACTTTTTTAATTTTTTCCCAAGTAATGAAAAAATATCTACATACATACTTTTATACATTATACACTATTTTTTTGTCCAGCAATTTTTTACTTGTTTTTATTTTTTTTACTAAATAAAGAAAAAATATGTCTACATATACCTTTTATTACGTTGCTATTTTTTTTACTTTTGATTTTAATTTTTTTGCCTAAGTAAAGAAAGAGTATTTTTTTCAATTTTATGTCGACGCTTTTAATTTTTTTGTTCTGTTCGTCCATTTTTAATTGTTTTTTATGTTTTTTCCTAAGTTAGGTTAGTATTATTTTATTTCATGTCGACGCTATTTTGTTATTATGTTCCTCAATTTTGTTACTTTTGTTTTTAATTTTTTTTCCCGTGTAAAGAAATATGTCCACGTATACTTTTATACATTCGAGGTTAAGTTGGTATTATTTTTTTTATATCATGTCGATGCTTTTTATTTTTTTTTTAGTAGAAAAATTACATATACTTTTCTACGTTCGATATTACTGTAGTACCTATTGTTTTTTTATGTTTGGACTTTTTGTTTTGCTTTTTATTTTTTTTTCTAAACAAAAAAAAAAATCTACATGATGCTATGCAATATATATGTAGGTATAATATTATCCTTGTTTACATTACTGCAATACGATTTTATTTAACAAACCGTTGTATTGTGCAAAAATATGGTAAAATTGTGTCCAAATGTGTTATAGATTGCATAAAACCATTATTTTTTAATGGGTTTACCTTGCTGGCCCCATTACCTTATATTTTTATCAATCCCCATTAAAATGACCGAATAAATATTTAATTATTTATCATTATCCTCTACTCAGTGAACGCAGATAGATACAATTTACTTATTTTTTTTATTCTATATGGTTGATATGTCTTCACGTGCGGCTTCACCCACGAAGACGTCACAGGCGTGTGCAGATTGCCCTTTGTAATAATAATTGTTTGTTTTCTGACAGCAAAATTGTGAGTCCTGAAATTGTATGACTTGAAATGAGAGCTTTATAACTGTAGACGTATAAAAAACTTAGAAATCGTCAATCCCATTGCAGCAAAGAACATATCCCATATTAATTGTTTGTTTTAATTTTTTTCCTGAACCGCCGAAACAAGAGTTACACAACTATAGTAGGCTGTGAGGCAATTGTTATTTAGTATGTGGTCTTTCCGTTCGTATTTCCTATTAACGGTGGTTATACCTACCTAAGTGTTTTGTTGTGTATATTGTGATTTTGCAATGTCCTTCCAGTTCCAGACCAGTGTCGTGGTTTTGTAAAAATAATAGAAGCAGTGAATATCAGAAGATATTATCACCCTAGACGTTGAAATTAAGGTAAGTCTTTGCTTTTAAGTCTGTTTACTACTGTTTGTTTTACAATTCCAACCTATTTCAGTTGGAAGTAGCGTA
The DNA here is from genome assembly GCA_964058915.1 of Tetropium fuscum. Taxonomy (NCBI): domain Eukaryota; kingdom Metazoa; phylum Arthropoda; class Insecta; order Coleoptera; family Cerambycidae; genus Tetropium; species Tetropium fuscum. The sequence continues at coordinate 444,099 of CAXKVY010000188.1, read as the reverse complement.
AACAAGCGCTGGTTGTCGGTTCTAACCTAAAATGGAATTAACTGTTTTATCGCCCTTTGTAATACTATTTTTAAAGTGTATGTAACTCACTATACTTATAGTTACCTTGCTTTCTACATTGTTTTCGTTGCGTTTAGTAATATTTAATCGCGTAGCAAGTACGATTGCAAAGAAATCCGCCGCCACCCTACAATACTAAAATGTTGGCCGAGTTGATCCTTTATGACATTTTCAATCCGAGTTTCATGATTTTTTAGCAGTTTGTGGAATTACATTGCATTGCACAGTTTAAATATGGTGTTTTACCGGGGTATAACAAAATATTTGAGTACTTTTAAAATACCCTGTGGAGAACCCACAAATGGGTGACCCACTAAATTTTGTTTAAAAAATATTTGCGATAAAGTTACATGTATCCCTGCTAACATTTTATTTGTTGATCGTCGCATTATTTCTTTTATTGTAGCTGCCTGCCCATATTTGATTTTTTTTCTCGAAAAATGTCCTGTGGACGTTGAACATTGTACCTAGAACGGTTTTAATCTCTTTAGCCGTCGAACAAGTCCGTTGTTGTCAACTAGTGATACCACTTTTCTAGGTTTTCTAGCCTCTCCTGATGTTTCTTGTTCTTGATCTCATCTTCAACCATAGGCATATTCAGTAGAGATGCAAGGGATAGTTGTTTGGCCGGATATCGGATGTCACTTTTATAGTCCAACACAGGCGTTCGCGTCGCCCGGGTGAGGTGCAGCGAATACGATCGGATCGTTTGGGCGGTTTCAGGTATCGGTATCAGAGCGTGCGGCGCTGCGGTTGTGTAAGGGAAACGAAAAACCAGTTGTTTACTCGCTGCTTGCTGTATTTTTTGCGTCGCAAAAACTAAAAACAATTAAAACAAAACATGTCCTCGGTGAAAAAAAGATCGCCTATTTGGCTATATTTTGAAATTGATAGTGAAAGTAATAAGTTTGCTGTTTGTTTTTTTTTACTTTTATACTTTATACTTTTATACTGTACGGTTTCTTTGGCGATGCTGCGATTGTCTTGGAACGTTTGAATTACTGTAGTGTTGGATTTCTTAGTGCAGCCCCAGAGTTGGGTGCCATAAGTCCATATGGGCTTCAGAATTTGCTTGTAGAGAAGCAGTCTTGACTGAATGTCTTGGTCAGTAACGAGCAGAGCAGTGTCGTCTCGTCGGCGAATGTTGCCGTCGCTTTGTGGGATGTCGTTGGTGTACAACAGGTAGAGAACAGGTCCAAGGATACTACCCTGAGGTACTCCAGCACAAATCTTCTTGAGGTCAGAATATTCTTCTCCATGTTTAACTCTCTGAAGTGACGGTCAGTGATGTATGAACGAAGATTTTTTTAATAAAACGAAGATTTTAATGTTTCTGGCTATTCAAGCCTTAACAAAAGCCTCCAACGAAATTAATTGATAATAAAATTTGTATACAAGTTGTAGGTAGTTGCTTGACTCTTCACCTCTAGCAGTCATAATAGTGATTTAGGAACTGCCTTCAGATCAGTGCTGAATAGCACATAACCAGATTTAAGAAGCACATGGCTTATTTAAAATATGGGACATCGATCATATACCAAAGATATTTATCAATCAATTATATAACAAATATATTTATGGCACTATACGGTTCTTTTCAGATCATTCCAGAAATGCTCAATTAGATTTAGATCTGGACTACATGCTGGCCACTCTAATGTAATTTCCGAGTTCTTAATGTATGAACCACATAACTTTCATTACTGCGGCCATCTACTAATGCAAACATTCGGCCCACGTCCGCAGTAGATAACTATTATTGAAAAACGAGATTTAGGGCATCGAATTTTCTACAGTGTTTTAAACGTACACCTCTAATTTCTCAGCAAATTATTTCATAGATAATTTGTTTTTTTTTGTTTTGATTCGCTTAGGCATATGTTTACTGTTTGTCTGTTGGGTGGCCTGCTATGTATAAATAAATAAAAAAATCACCCCTCTCCCCATTTTTTCCATGTGTATACTCGTGGTGGTACTGAAGGTTGGAATATTCGGCGTGAACCCAAAACCAAATAAATAAGTGCAGTAGGCACATGATTGATCTCCCATATTTGAAATCAGCCATGTGCTTCTTAAATCTGGTGAGATGTGAAGTCTGATTTGCCCTGCAATACAGGTAATTTCGGTATACGTGACCTTCCGTTCGTTATAATATTGTCTTTGTAGTAGTAAGTATTGACGGACGTATCGACAACAGACATCTCTCATTTTTTTAGTTCCAAGTTAGCAGAGTAAAGTGAGCAGAAATAATCTAAAATATGTGGAGAATTAAAGGCGAATTAAATGTCGTAGACCGGAATTTTAGGCTGCTACTGGTTCCGAGAAATTAGCTGCTCTGTCAACTTTGAAATAACAGAAAATGTTCCTTCAACGGAAATTGCAAAAATAACATGACTGCAATTAAAGGCTAATTATTAAATGCTACGAATATATTCGATAATTGATAATTTATTGCAATAATATTTACGAAAACATTTTTCTAATTCCTGGGGCATACCTTACTCCATATCCGACAGACCAACTTGGCAATCGGTTAACATTTTAACCCACCACGTATTATAACCCACGTTTTACTAACAGAAAATCTGTAAAATTCATATTTTTGAAGAAAAATTATTAGTGCATCTTATGTCACTACCGATTATGCTCACTTTGCTCTGCTAACTTTATAGACACCATTTTTTTCCTAGCATAACAGACAAAAATAGTTTAACAATTCCATTTAAGCACTATCTTATGTTAATAAATTCGCAAAGGACTGAGAGAAGTACGAGAATCATTTCTTATTCTCATTTCCAAATACCTACTCATATTAACCGTCCGCATCAAAGATGATCCGCATTTTAGATCTATCTAGTATCGTCTCGTCTCCACTCGATCGTTTTAGTCCCATGTATAAACGATTTAAAACGATGATAGTTTAAACAATCACCTACTAAAAGGTTAACGAAACCTATCTCTCCGTGAATGACGGCTACGATTCGGACGGAGCCCGGAAACGCGAATGTGGTTAGTCACTCTGCCACATCCCGTCTCGGCGAAATGAAACGTGTCCTGCATACAAATCGTAACGATTTTAGACGTATTTGTAATATTCACTCATTTATTTAATTTCGAAGTATGAGCAGCATGTACAAGTTGCTATAAATCCTGTACTTTAATGACTGGGTTAAAATCGGAAGGTCTTGGTGGCCACGATTTCCAAGCATTTCAGGGAAATCAACATTTGTAAACTTAAGATATCAAGGCAACTGTTAAAAGTAGTTCACTAAAATCTAAAAAAAAATAATGACACAAATACAGACGTTAATAATAATAACATTCTCAGAATTGAGATATATCCCGGCATGTCGTCAATCGGCAGATGTCATAGCCGGGAAGATGCAGAAGGCTGTCATACTTAGCTCGTTGCGTCTGCTCAGAACACCTGACCGCTTACAGTGGTCGTTGAGAAACGAGGCTGGCTGTACTATCTGGGGGGGAAATAATAATTTGTCTTTATTTCATAAACAACAAATAAAATGACCAGCTAATTTTGTAAACCACTTGTAAACATGAACAAAACATTTGAGAAAAAACACCTTACACTTCAATTATGCTTCTTTTCTTTTTGGTGATGCAAAACTCAAAATATGATTTTAGAAGAAATAAAAAAACCGATATAGCTACTATAACAGTGCAAGGCTCCATTTTTCTCCAACCTTATCTGCCGCTATGGTGTTGCCACAAAATCAGCATAATTAATCTGCACTTTCTTCAACATAAGTTGCTACCAGAGACATATTAATACATGGAGACTCAACGGTTCATTCATAAAACGCTGGAAGAGCCGATCTATTATTGTTCTAAAAAGTGCAATGAGTGCGAGAGAGAAAATGGAAGACAGCTGCTGCGGCGGCGATTCGGCAACGCCGCTTCGTGGGATCGGAGCCCATCCAGTGGCGTGTCTACTTATCTTTAATGAATGAGTTAGGGTAAACTGCATAGTTACATAAGAAAAATAGTGAATACCCTGATCCGAACGTTGCAATAAATCAAATGAAAATAGAAAACATTCAGAGCATAGCTTAATTCGTGTACATTAAGATAATACTTAGTAACTGTAATAAAACTGTCATATGTTTTGTAGAAATTTATTTATAATTTCAATGCAAAAAGTACAGTTATTGAACGTATTTGATAGTTAATGGACGGTTTAATATTAGTTATTGGAGACATGGTAAATAATTCCTTGCGTGTTTGTTGGAACAACTTAAAAAGTATCTATTTCTTTTTTCTCTTCCTCCTCGTGTTATTTTTTTGAATTATAATTTTGAATAAATTATAATAATTTTAATATTTTTAAATAAATATCGCATATTGATTAAGTACTATATAAATTATATAATAAAAATTAATGAAATAATTATTGATTAATTATGGCAGCAATATAAAAAGATCATTTTTGGATTCAACGTCGCCCCTGGCCAAGCCAAGCCGTCAAAGCTTGTAGGTAACCTTAAAAATACTTACCGATGAAAAGTAACATTTTCCGGATTTAGATGATCCACCCTTTTACAAACAATACAAAAATGCATCATAATTACACACTTATTGTTCATCTAAATCGAAATAAATACAAATATTCGTAGAAAACACAAGTATAAGACGGCGTTTCGGTAGCCTCTTAAATTTGTTTCCATTGACATTGACGTAAAACTCTAGTAAAATTCACCAAACGACGTTGCCGTTGTTGAGATTTATATCTCGAGGCACAGTACATTTTCGGTTTTCACCATATTTTATATTGTAAAAAAGGTAAACAATTCTGTCTCTCGTATTAAAATGTTCCTTTTTAGAATTTTTGTCACGTTTTTTTCCTTTGTCAAAAGTCTTTGTTAACAGCCTGAAATAAACGTTCTTGTACATGATGTGCAGATGTTTCAAGGTACAAGAGGGTGCAACATTACCAAAAACGACGGCCTTCGCGGCGAAGCTAAGTTTACCAAGAAAATAACATTGTATTTTACTCACTATTACGAACAAAAATTGTTTAATAGTTTCAAAGTTAACCATTCTCAAATTATCTACACACGAATACGATGCTGATTATTTGCTTCTGATGCTTAAAAAACTCATTTTATTGCACAACTTAAAAATACGTCTTTGACGTGTGAAACATGAAGGTCAAGCAAGTGAGGATTATACTTTAATTCTGAGTCGATAGATGGCGACATCTGTCATAAATACGAAGCGTTTCAAGGTGAAGTTAATATAAGGGCAACTGAAACCGTAGAAAAATAACAGCCGGCAAAAAAAGTCGGCATCTCTTTATTGTCCGGCAGGCGGCGCGGTCAACAAACGAATGATTTACAACGCAACAGACCAGTCTGTTTATTCTCTTTACACCAGCGCGCAGCCGTGTAGATAGTTCATCGGGCTGACTTTATGACTCGCATGCATTATTTCAACTACTCTTCGAATCTCAATGCCACTGCTAAATACGTAGGACGACATGCTCTAGGTACAACAGGTTCCCCTGCACTGTACTTACGGTACATGTTTTGCAATGTGCGGCAATATAATTTATACTCGTAATGCTGGTCATTAAGTGATAAACCTCGCATTTATTGTTCATCCACAGCAGTTTGTTTAATCGTCGAGCAGCAGGCTAAATACCTCTCGAACGGAGTTTATCTCAAAAATACTTCACGTTGCAATCCTTGATAAAGTGTTATCGGTTGTTGTAAAACATTATTCGTGAGTCAACTGAATGACATTAATAGATGTGGTTTTCCATTATAGCATACAATAAATTAATTTAGATAACCGGTATATATTATAACCTATATTAAAACAATTATTATCCTTTTCAGTGCGAAAGCCGAAAAGTTTATTAATTGCATTTGATCGGGTAAAAAGTAAAAGCGAAAAATAAAACTGAGATAGGGAAATGCTGGTCCTTAATTTTTTTTAAATGCATCCATATTTTTCTGGAATTCTAGCAACCTAAAAAATCAGAAATTGAGCTGATAAAAAAACATAGTCAAGTAAATTAGCAATCGCTGATTAACTTTGCCAAGTTCAATTTAAAAGCACTAACACCATTAACAACTTTTTCAAAAATGTCTCAAAACATCCAGTTATTTTCAAATTTGGGTCGACTGCTCCTAGTAAAAATTTCGAGTTACTCTGTATCCAGACTCCTAAAAAAAAGTAGTGGAGTAGTGGCAATTATTATTATTAGTTTACAATTACTTGATTCAATATCTGACAAACATAAAACATGGGCGTAGCTAGGGGAGGGGGTAGGGGGCTTAGCCCCCTCTGGTGTAAGAACAGCCCCCCCCTTTGAAATACATTTTTTCAAATTATACCTATATTTATATCTAATTGTATTTCAACTTTAAAAACATGATGTATGTGTTCGCGAATCTTGAGCGTTTGAGGCCAAGGAATGCCACATTACATGAGCGAATTTAATTTAGAAGATATCTTTAAAAAGTTGGCAACTAAAAAAATCACAAATTAGATTTTAATGCAAATTAGATTTTAATGTTTCATTCTAATATCAATAGATTAGATTCATGAATAAGCAATAATTATTTTTGTTAGTACTTACAGCCGATGGCATCTAGTTTATTAATTTTATTTTAGTTTGTTGTGTTTGTTCGGTTATTAGTCTTTTGTTGTTTTTTATTATTTATTTTTATATATTTATTACCCACTAAAATGTATAATGTAAATATTTATTAACTTGGATTGTAAGTTTCTTTTGTTCATACTTCATTTTTGTAATAATAACCATATTTTTTAAGGAAAACACGTTGTTTTATTGGGTGTGTTGCAACCGTGTTACTAAAGTACGTTTTTAAAATATTTTAAAAGCATTGCAATTTGAAAAATAACTTTTGGTGCACTATGCCTTATTATAATATTTATAATATACCTAATATTTATAGAATATTGATTGTGATTAAGATTAAATTAAATAAGCAAATTTGTATTTTAACATTCGTCTTAAAAATTGGTAAAACTACCCAGTAGTCTAAAAAACTCATGTCCATACTCAAGTCCATTTTTATGCTATTTAAGGGCTTAAGCCCCCCCCCCCCCTAAACAAAATAGGCTAGCTACGCCCATGATATAAAGGAATTTGTCAAGAACAAGTTCTATAGTGTTTTTGTTTGATAAACAAACTAGATCAAAAAATGGTGCGGCGTTTGGCAAAGAAAATCCGTACCAATTACTACAGAAGCGGTAGAAGAGGAAAGTGAATTACCTCCATTCCTCTTGCTTTGCCCATTTCATCCACTACATACTTCTCCAAAGCTGGAAAACGTTGCCTTGCCAGTGTCAACAATTCAGTTTTAAGTAGTGAATCATCGTGTTCAATGTTTCTTTCTTCCAGTCAGTCTTTAATTTGCCTTTCCGCCATGCAGTTGTGGGCAGCTGTCCTGTTCTACGAGAATGATTATTGTTTTTTATTTTATTTCCTATATTAGGATAATTGCGCCAGCCACTGAGCACCGCATTCCATTGGTTTGCATATGAAACGAAAGCACTATAGTACAAATTTCATTATTAATAAATTTGAAGTGCCCAGGGTGCATTTCGAGGGCCTGGTTGCTGGTCTTCTTATTGCGTGAAGTGGCGTGCCCACGGGGGGTATATATTTTATGTACACGTTTTAGATGCTCACAGCTTTGACATAATATTAGGGGTCGTAAAGCTGTAAAAAAAAATTAAATGAAAGCACCGAAAGCCCGAAAAGTGCAATTGAATCCTTAATTTACCTAAGAGAAAGACATCTGGAACTATTCCCGAATGTTGCTCAACTTTTTAAAATATTTATATAATTCCTGTGATGACAGCTTCTAATGAAAGGATATTTTCAACTTTAAGAAGGTTAAAAACTTATCTAAAACACAACAGGGCAAGATAGGTTAAATGGTTTAGCACTTCTTAACATTCACAGAGAAGTTCCTGTTAGTATTGACGAAGTAATTTATGACTTGGCCAAATCCAAAAAACGAAGACTTGATTTTGGATTGTAGGTTTTTTAAAATCAGTTTTGCTTCTTTTTAAGAACAGATTTTTCTTTGAATTCTTATTATATTTTTTAATTACCGATCTTAGATTTTTTTCTCTCCCTTCCCTCCCCTCCCATACACTTAACCCCCCCCCATACACTTAACCCCCCCCCCTAACGAAATTTCTGGGCACGCCACTGATTGTGTGTATCATCATTCAACGGTATCAACGACTTACCGATTAGTGGCACCTTGGCAAATTATACTCTTTTTACATTACTAATATTGTGATGCAATTGATGATGACATACTTATAAATCATACTTACCAAAATCTAAAAATGATATAGCTTTCTCACTGTCGACAATAGCGTATATATCGTTCATGTCCGGTCTTTGAGTTCTCTATCCAGTTAATCAAACAGATGAGAAAATTTATTTGCGACAACAAACCGACTTCGAATGCCATCAAACTCGATATTCCTATCATTTCTCCGATTTTATAAGAGAAATGCCTGCTTGGTTTTGGGATTAAGCAAGACTTTTTACTTGTAAATTATAATTTGAATTTTAACGGCTAAATAGACTTATTTTACATTCTTGCAACGATTGCATTATTTTGAATTTGAAGAAATACCTGTTAAAGATGACAGGCTTTATACCTATCTACCTATCCACTTATTATGTGAACTAGCGAACAAAAATCATGTATAATATTAAATTAGTATAGGTAGGTACATGCAGTAGCGTAACCAGACTTGGATTTTGGGGGGGGGCACACAACAAATCTATACAGTGGCAGCCGCGGTGAAAAAATGATGAAAATTTTCAAGGTCACGCATTATCACTTCAGAATTTTAATGTAAAATCCGTTTATATAAAAATAAAGATTTTTACAAGAAATTTTGTTTTATATTTAATTCCATTTTGAAATAAATTTCATTCGTCATTTTTCCTGTTACATTTTTTAAACTAGGCTAGCTTATTTAATTACATACCTTTACGGCAGCATGCGGTGCGTTTCACCCCGAAACGCACCGCAAGCCTCCAGAAACTCCTTTAGAATGGGGATTGACTGTACAAATGCACCTACAGTAAAGCTGCCACTGATATCTTATAAAAATTATATATTTACGAAACTTAACATTATTTCAACAAGATTCATATTTTATGACAAAAATATCTCAAAATTTTTTAACAAAATTAAAATCCGGCGGGGGGGGGGGGCACGTGCCCCTAATGCCCCCCTAGTTACGCGCCTGGGTACATGCTTATAAATCATTGTTTTGACTCAAGATTATGTTCAATTTGTTCTAACACACGTAAAACAAGATAGATGATAAAATTTTCGTGGGAAACCATAATCTCTATAATATCCGAGATATCAAAATCGTCTTTAACAAAAATATCATCGTCTATCTCTATAGTGCAAATTTTATGATTTTAAAAGATGATGGTAAGTTCAGGTAAATTTTAAGCCGTCAAAATTGGAGGCTTTACTTTAAGCCTAGCCTGCTTAAACCGGTGAAACTTAACTCGCTTAACTCTAAAGCCGACTTAAATTTATTCGGTGCGTACGGGCACAAATGTCCTCTTTATTCCGCTAACGTTAATTTCGAACCCAACTACCTTTTAGTGCAAGTGATTGCTAGATATTTTGTAAGAAATTGTTTACTTTTATTCACTAAGCAACAAGGCAAAAAATCGCCTGAATTAAATTGTTTCCTATCCATTATTTTCTCCTTCAATGTAGGATAAATGTATCTAGTGCAATAGGCGCCTAATTAGTATTCATTTGTTATATATAATTAGCACTGTTATTGTCAGCCGTAATGATATGCATAATTAATTATATTATTTGTTTATCGCACAATCAGTGTGTTTACAATAATTGGATCGGTATAGATCCGATCTAATAGTCAAATTTGGTATTCAGAATGTTTTCGATGAACAACAATTTTATTTGGATACGTGTCTCCTGTCTCCTTATTAAAACTCCAAGTTATGGAAGTTGTAAGCATGGGCGTCGTTACAAAATTTTCCAAGGGGGGCAAATGCAGAAAAAAATTAAACTAGATTGTAATAACAAGTATTTAGGTATAAGTTGCCACCGTCCGTTTAAATAGCTGAGCCGCCACTGCTGTTATGTAACATATTTCTTCCTATATTGTATATCTATCTATTAACATATATCGTATTTGTCATTTCATTTTTTTATCTTTCATTTTGGTCAATAAACATTATTATTATTATTATTAATATTATATAGTCCATTAACATTAGCATAATTAGAAAAAAAAAAGTTTTAACCTTTGTCGCAACCAAAGTCGCAAGAGGTTGTGTCACCCCCCGAAACCACCCTTAATACGCATTGCGTTGGTTTCAACCTCCGACCATTAATAGAATAGACAAAGAATGTTGAAAATTTAGAGGCACAAGCATCTACTGGAATGTTTATTTACATCATGTGACAGCGTACCTTCAATGTTATTGGTTACAGTTCATTCAATATGTATGTATAGTTAACTGACCCCATATAAGATACCACGCAGTTGCCACATGTAATTTTCAATTTTCTCAGTATTCAATTAAAACGTTGATTAAAATATCAAATTCCACAATACTTGTATATATAAGTTGTATATATTATTTATGAGTGTTATTAAATAATAATTGTGCACACAATAATATATTATAGGCCAAGATGTTACGTTTTTACATTTATCTTCGTCTACTTTAAATATGACGATTACGTAAACATCTATTTTTATAGTTAAAAGCGGCAACGCCGATCCACGACCTTTCCAATAACGAATATTCGAGCAGTATATCTCTTTTTAACTTATTGGAATCGTATCTCTCGGATCGGGATCGGATCGAATAGGATCAGGTTCGCATATCTTACAGTGGCGTGTTCGCGGGAATTGCTAATATATTATTGATATACCTACCTATGTAGGTATACATCGCTACGAGAGTTGAAATAAAAGAGTATGGCGGTTAGCAAACATGTTTGTTCGTTTCGTATGAAACCTGAAAAACGTAGATTTCCACCAGACCTCGCTTTATTTACGAGATAGGATAGGCACGTTAAAAAAATTTAAGGAAAATATTATTTGACGGCAAAAATGGATAGTGGGTGTTAGAGCAGAGCCGACTTTAACAAAAAAAAAGTTGTTTTATGGGCTGCTCGAAGTAGGTACTGACGTGTACTGAGGTAGGGAGGTACCTATTACATCCTCCACTTAAGACATTTCTCAAATAATTTTATCCAAAAAATATCCCAGTGGCCACAAAAGAAAGGAAAATTTTCAATGACTTTAAAATACCTCAAGGTCAGTTTCTAATTTTGATTGGCTGTAAAAAGTGTGTGTATTGGAAATCGCTTTGCGATGAGAAGCTGGTAGGTAGGTATGTATTGCATTTGTAATGATTTTTAAAAATGTGTTGAATTTAGTCTCGGTTTAGTTATGTAGGTACCTATTAACAAACAAGCTCTGATCTTTGTCAAAGCTTGTCTGTTAATAATCTTTGTCTTTGTTGAGTGTTAACGATTTGGTAGATTAGGTAGGTACCTACTTACACAATAAATATGATTGTATTTCAATCGCAAGTATATTTATTTTATTTTTCCGTTTTCAAGTTTATTTTTCTCGACTACTTAGCTGTTTTGTACATATATATTTTTGTTACTTGTGGGAAATATGGCTACTGGCGAACCACCCACTAAAAAATGGTAACGCGCTGAAAGCAATACTTCATGAGTGGTGTGGAAACTTGGATTCAATATCAGCTGTGGTGTTGAAAATATGCATATAAAAACCTTCTACTTTCACCCCCCTAAGAAAAAACAATGTCTACGCCAATGAAAAACATTGTGTAAGTCAGGGTTGCGGTCGTTCAACTATACATACATATTGTACGAACTGTAGTCAATTTAACCTTGTCATGTTGCTAGTGTAATGTAACCAACCCGGGTCGGTTAAACATAATAATCAGAGAAACACATGGCCGGGGTACGTGATCGTCAAAAGGGGAAATACCTACCCTACGTTGTATTTAATTTAAATTAACCCTGTCCGAGATGCACTGGTTACTAACGAAAAGCGGGAGTTTTGAGATGAAAAAGAAAACTAGACTAAGCATTTTTAATACACCTACTGATTTATTTAAACAGGTATTAATTTATGAACAATAGAAAATAAATAAATGCCGTACTCAGCCTTGAATTCACGAGGGGAAAGAGCACGGCAGAGAAACCCTCGATCTCTATTCAAAAGAATCGCAATAATGCTGTTGTACACTTAGGTGAAAGTAAAATTAAAACTTACAAGGGTTGCCATACTTGTGTTTTAACCTACCATCATTCTCAAGATACAAAACTGAAGAGTTTGTTGTTAGTTAGCCGACTTTCGTCAGAAGGTACTGAGGTCCCATACGGGAGGCAACCCAGCTAGTAGTTTTAAGGTAGCTAGTAAGGTTTTGGTGCGAAAACGAAGGTCCCATACGGGAGGCAATTAGCGTGTTCGCCCAGGCACGGGAGAAAAGTGTTAATAAATTCAACAAGGCGCAAACATTCATCATCTCATACAATAAGCGGCAATTAAGTCACTGTTATAAGCCAAAACCCACAAGTATGAAAAACCTACTCGTAGTCATGAATGGAACAAAAAGGCCAACAGCATTACTTAGATCGAACTGAATAAAACAAAATGAAATAATCTTAAAACAGAATGAGCTGCACACACTAAATAAACAAGTAAAATGTTCATAGTTTATGCATAACGTATCATGATTATTTGTAGTTCAAAACATAATATAACATGGATAATTTTAATAAAAAGATGGCATAAATTCTCGAGATAATAAATTTAATAATAAACATTACAAATTAAGTATATTAACTAACCTGGGAAATTTCACGTCAAACACCAACACACACCAGAGCCCAACTACCTGCTTCCCCATATCCAATCCCTCGTCTCCCTATATCCCGACTTATCTAACCCACCCCGCACCACGTCTTTCCTAGTGCGTGCTTATACCGTAACCACTTGTTATTTAAAAATCGGTATCTCGTCTTTAAACAAAACGGAGGTCCGACATTGCAAGTTTATTAACTAAATAAGGGATAGGGCCCGTTTCACTAGTTTAGAAAATTTTCACAAGGTACACAGATTTACTCTAAGAGATGTTGTTGATTTTATGTAATCCACATTGGTCATTCGATTCGTATGTTTAATAACAGACACTGATATTAATTTGTGCAATATCTCAGCTGGAAAAGTGAGATTAATTCTTGTTTTCATTACCTGTTCCAAATAGTTGTTTTGTTACTTCTATTTAATTTGTGACCTGGAAATGTTGTGTATATGTTTTGAAGTAGCTCTGTCGTTATATTTGTGTGGCGTTAAACTGTAGTTATTTGTGAGAAGTGTTCGAATTTAGTATCTTAGTAATTTAATACCCTTGATAATAATGGTGAGAAAAAGCCGTTTGAAAAGGGATCTCAGCGTTCATTTCCATATCGAGGTACGCTTTGTTTACTAATTTGTGTTCCGTCTTTTTTCCACTCTAATATCCTTTTCTAGATGCTTGGACCAAGCATTCACATATATTTGAATAGGACATTATTCCTCTATCTTTTTTATGCTCGAGGGTTTCAACTTTTTTTTTAGAAACCATTGGTCGTACAGAAAAAAAATATTTATTAATTTCCACAAAAAGGATCCTTTTGCTAATTTCATTTTTTCCAATGGATTTCCAATTTAGGTATAATTAGTCAGGTGCACCAAACAGAAATAAAAAAATTGTCCATCGAAAAATGCGAGTTCTTGATATTTCTCCGTCAATATAGGTAACTGTATTAATATAAATGTTACTGGAGCTACGCAGATAATCTGCGGCAAAGACAATTTATACCATAGTGCGGCAATACTAATTCATTTCACCCAGCCACTTTCAAATAATATCTCGATGCAATTAATCGTGAATGACTATTTGGAAACCCCTCAAGTGGACCTGGAAATATTAAGAAGAGTAATTGGGATGTCCAGGGCTAGAGAGGGAACACGCATAAATATTAGCCACCACAGACAGGACAGTAGAATTGAACCGGGCTACGCCCTCCAGTCTCGATCGATGGACCAGGCGACTCGAGAACTATACCTTTTTATTTGAATTGTCAGTTAAACCACTTTACTATTAGTGGTGTATAACTATGACATCATGGCATAGTTAATTAATTTCTCGATTAAAGTGTTAAAAAATTGTAATCCTAAGTCTAAAAGAATGTATTCCTATTTCCTTCCAAAACTTTTCGTTGAATGGCCTAAGTTTAGTTGAGATTGTTGTATGGGGGGAGATCAACTATGTTGAATAGTTTTGTATATGATAAATAATAATTTACCTGAAAGCTGCCAACTTATCGATATCATCGATAAGTCATCATATAATTTCTTTAATATTTCCACGAAAAAGTTCTTTAAATTTATCACGATTGTCCGATCACTCCGATTCATTGTGGCCTTGAAATGTGAACTCTTCTCTGTCTATATAAACAGCAACATGAATAGGTAAAATTCCCTCAAAGCGTTTTTTATTGTATTGAGGTTTTTATGTCCAGAATATTACAACAGCATTCCGTGACATTCTCAAAGATCGTTAAAATTTACTTTTAAGTCCTATTAAAATGTAAACACAAACAACTAACACCTCAATTTATGAGATTCAATTTCGAACATATCACATTTCAAAGTAAATATATACAGAGGAAATTCGATTACATAGTAAGTAAATTCAATTACTCCTTAATTTGCACAAAATATTTAAATTCATTATATCTAAAACTAAACAATATTTATCAAATATTAGTTTCAGTTACTCCTCAAAATTTAATAAAAAAAAAATTTATCAATATCATAAAAAAATGGAAAAACAGTTTGTAAATTATAAAAGGAAACAACAGACAAACATTTATGGAATGGAACAAAAGCAAAATTACAATAATAATGACCAAAATAATAAAATTGAAAATTGGGTTGAAAATATTAATGAAATATTAAGTCTATACGGCTTCTAATATGTATGTGTAGTGCAACGACCGGCAACCCTGACCTACACAATGTGTTTCATTGGCGTAGAAATTTTTTTCCTAGGGGGGTGAAAGTAGAAGGTTTTATATGCATATTTTCAACACCACATGCATTGATAATGAATGCAAGTTTCCACACCACTCATGAAGTATTGCTTTCATTTTTTAGTGGGTGGCTCGCTAGTAACCATATTTCCCACAAGAAACAAAAATAATATGTACAAAACAGCTAAGTAGCCGTGAAAAATAAACTTTAAAACGAAAAAATAAAATAAATATGCTTGCAATACTTGCAATTGAAATACAGTCATATTTATTGTGTAAGTAGGTACCTACCTAACCTACCAAATCGTCAACACTCAACGCCGATTGACTTTGACTCAATGCTTTGATAAAGATCAGAGTTTGTTTGTTAATAGGTACCTACATAACTAAACCGAGACTAAATACAACACATTTTTGAAAATAATTACAAATGCAATATATACCTACGGGAAGCTGGTAGTTCTCATCGCAAAGCGATTTCCAATTCACACACTTTTGACTTGAGGTATTTTACCGTCATTGTAAATTTTTGGTTTTTACACGGTTTTAATTTTATAAACAGTCTATAGAATTTTTAATTTTGCCCACTGATGTAAATTATTAATTTGTGATCTAGGATGGTAAGTACCTACATAAAAATAAAGTCAATGAACAATAGGTATCTACTTATGTAATAAACCAGAGAGCGTTTCCAGTTTTCGTAAATCCCAATAAAACGCCTAACTAATATCGTTGTATTTATAACCTAGCGGCCTCAAGCACTGGGATATTTTTTGAAATATCTCAACCGATGCGAATGACCGTTGCAGATTATAGAAATGAGCGCCATACCCGCAAACCCGCCACTGTATGAGATCCGAACGTTTGAGAGTCCATAGGGACTGTCAAACTAAACATAGACGGCGCGTCATTCCAATAAGTTAAAAGGAGATACACTGATCATCCAGTATTCCGTCTACGGTAGAGCGGCGTTGCCGCTTTTAACTATAAAAATAAATGTTTAGGGAATTTCCATAATTTAAAGTAGACGAAAATAAATGTAAAAATGGCTAACATCTTGGGCTATAATAATATTATTGTATGCAATACTTACAATAATTCTTTTATGACGTTCATAAATAATATATATAATTTTTATATAGTATTGTGGAATATGATAATTTAATTGAATATTGAGAAATTTGAGAATTACATGTGGCAACTGCGCGGTATCTTATATTATGCGGTCAGTTAACTACACATACATATTAGATAAGCTTTAGCTCCAAACTTTTGCATAAATACCCACAAAAATAAATCAAATAATAAAAATGAATAAGAAAATAGAAAAAAAAGGATACTCAACAATTTTAAAAAATTAACCCACAAATTACTATTCTAAAACCAGATAAATCAAACAAAACTGTAATCATGAACACAAGTGATTACAAAAAAAAATTAATCATATGCTAAATGATAATACAACAATATCAACGTTTGAGAAATAATCCAACAAAAAAATATCAAACAAACTAATAATTTAATAAAGAAATGGGAAACTGAAAAATATATCACAAAAGATATAGCTAATACTTTAAAAATTAATAATTAATTCTCTTGCCCCTAAATTGAATGGTCTACCAAAACTACATAAACCAAATATTCCATTAAGACCTATTGTTTCATATGTTCAAAGTCCATTTTATAATTTAGCTAAATTTTTATCAAATATTCTAAACAACGTTGTTAGAAAAACAAACCATTATATAAAGGACTCTTGGACATTCAAAACATTTATTGATACAACAAAACTTAACCAAGAAAAACTTTTCTCTTTAGATATAATTTCACTATATACCAATAGACTTTGTAAAAAATATAACAAATAAACGTTGGAACGAAATAAAAAAATTATACCTACTTCATTACCAATAGAAGACTACGTATATACCTTGAAACTCAGATTAAATTGCACATTTTTTCAATGTAATAATACATATTACAAACAAACATATATGGCTATGCAATGGGTTCGCCATTGCAGCATTAGTCCTAGATTTAGAAAAAAACATAATTCCAACATTAAACTATAAAATACCATTTTACAAACATTTTGTTGATGATTTTACAATTGAAAACGAATCACAAAATAAGATAAGTTTCTTAGACAACTCTTATAAATAATAAAACTGAAATATTAACAAAATGGAATACAAAAACAACATGGTCTGTT
The DNA here is from genome assembly GCA_964058915.1 of Tetropium fuscum. Taxonomy (NCBI): domain Eukaryota; kingdom Metazoa; phylum Arthropoda; class Insecta; order Coleoptera; family Cerambycidae; genus Tetropium; species Tetropium fuscum. The sequence goes on along the minus strand of CAXKVY010000188.1, from coordinate 426,678 downwards.
GCCGTCATTGCCATCTTAACCGGAACGATGGATGAAATTAATAATTACATACTATATATACGTCGATACTCAATTATAAAAACTTATATAGTAATAAAAAATGGCCTAAAAAATTACCTTAACCTACTGAAATTGAACTACCTGCAACTTTTATTAAAATGCTCTCGTAAAATCGTACAAAACAGGAAAAATATGGTACCTAACCTACCAAATACTTCAGATGCAAGACAGTATTTCGTAACTAAACAATAACGTCAAAAAGATATTGTTGCTATACGAAGTGATCACACAATGTCACGGAGACTGCGACGCGAATGGACCAATAAGTTCAAAGACCTTTGATCAGGTGTGGACTGTCTTATTTAAATAATAATACGCTTATCAATAACTTCGTAAAACAATGTTTATTCAATTACGTTACAATTCGACTAAAATTACGAGAAAAAATATTAAAACTGGTAAAATATAAGCAGCTTGAGAAAAAAAACTATTTTTTCATGTTTAGATTTTTGTGCAGCCTAAAAAATGTTTAGCTACGCTATGAAAATATGTAATGCGAAATAAATTTGTAAAAAGTCAATGATTAATAAGATATTCTACATGAAATAGATGTATTGAGGTGTAAAATGAAATTTTCACTATCTACGGTTCAAAATCCCACCAGTCTCTTTTTGTAACTAATTACTCACGTTCATGAATAATCGGGCTGTACGGAATATATGCCAGCGATTAAACATGATAAAGTGAGCAGTGTTCCAAAACAGCAAACCTGATGCTTACTGGAATGACGGTCCAAATATAACCTTCAAATCCACCCTTGTATCTTGCGCGTGATGACTTAATTCAAGTCCGCAGCTAGGCGGTGTCCATTGGGAGTTTGGGTTTAGGTAGGAAAAAACTTAATTTTGAAACATTTAATTTCTCGATTTATTATCATTATCAGTAACACGTTTGAATTTTGATTTTAACTTACAGATACAGAGCTACGTAATACGTGTTTTTAAACAAAATCTATTTATGTGATTTGTAAGAGGTCTTCAATAATTGGGAAAATTTGTACTTGGAAAGGTCAATGGCACAGTGGCGTAGCAAGACTTTTTCGGGCACGTAAGCAAATTATCCAGTGCGCCCCATCACCCCACACCGCGAGGCAATACAAAATTATAATTAGAAAAGCAATAAAAAAATGTGTCCTCAATATATTAAAAAAACGAATCGGACAAGTGTCATATTCAACAGCTTGTTTGAAAGTAAATAGTGCCATAGGAACAAAAAACAAAAGCTTCCGTTAACGTAATAAATAGTTTGTTTAAAAATAAGTTGTGGTTAGGTAACTACTTATTTACTCATCTATTACAATAAAAATAGCATTTTGTTTAGGAACTTTCATTACTGCAAAAGTGTTTACTAAAAGTAACACGTTCGTTTTTGAGGCTTAAGGCGTAGCAGACATTTTATACGAATAAGGTAAAATGTTCATCATAGCATATTAAATGCAATTCCTAATCTTAGTAATACCTATATTTAGTATTTGGCTCCAGGATTAACATCAATGAATTAACTCATTGATAAGTAAGTGTAGTTTAAAGTTTCGCTATTGATGATTGGCCAAATCAACAATCAACTAATAAAATAATTTATATGGATTTCAGACCTTATATTTAATGATGCCTCTCTGATCAGCTAAATTATTTTGACGGATGGCCTGACAGCCAGGAAATTACTTATAGAAACTGTCGCAGCCAGTAGATTTAATCGAATCGAAGTTTGATTAATGATCCCCTGATCGATGGCCCACATCATGTGGTTTTATGTATGGCTAGGGTTGAATATTTTGGATAGAACTCGGGAAATAATTTTTAAGAATTGTTTTTTCGTAAACATAATTTATTAAATGTCAGGAATGAAACATGAAATATGGCATGTGGATTCTCTGATAGATGTATATTCTTAGACAAAAATTTCAGCAATGACTTCGGGTGCTATTCTTGGTCACGTACACCTTTTCCTACGCAGGTTTCCCCAACTTAATTACCATAATCAGGACACTGAAATAGCCTAAATTGTACGTTTACGCCGATCACACATCTGGTGATTTTCCAGTTATATCTTTTGAATCCAAGATCCAATGACAATAAAACTAAAATGGGACCCTCTTGAAAACACCTCTTTTCCATTAAAAAAAGAATTTTTAAAATCGATTTATAAATGATGGAGTTCTGAGGTAACGAACACCCTTTTTAGTTTTTCCAATATATCTCGCAAACGAGGCAAAATTTCGAAATACTTTATATGAAACTTTTTGCAGAGAATTGAATTTCCCATGACTAAGAAATGGCTTCTTAATAAAATTTTTTAAAAAATTATGCCAAAAATGTTTCGTATTTATTTTTTTGCTTTTTTTCCTATAACATTTTTTAAGTCTTATATAGGTATAGGCATTGCTTTTCAAAAATTTTTTGGTAGCGTAGTCGCTCTCTACGTTCTCATTGGTTATTGATCACGTGATCACGCACAGTTGCGGCCGAACTTTTCTGGTTGATATTTTTTAGTGTAAATTGGTAAAAATAAATAAATTATTTTTTTCCTAAATGATAGTAAATCTCAAATTTGTAAATATAATTCATTACAATTATTGCAAAGTAAAACTAACAAATAAAAATGTAATTTATAGTTTATCGGATATTTATGGGAGCCATCTTTGGGAGTCCGCCATATTGGATTTAGAGTGAAGCCATTTTATTTTCGTATTCTTCTCTGCAAACCCTTTCATTTGATACCCATATCATGGAAGCGCATAAAAAGTATCTGGTCCGCCATCTTGGGCGGTCTGCCATATTGGATTTAGAGAGACGTTACTTAGCTAACGTATGCAAAATTTCAACTCAATCGGTTGAGGATAATGTTGCGGTGGGTGGACCTGATGAAGAACGAAATGTTGTAGTATATGGTGATAAATTCCTCCTATATTGTTGGTTTAAACTTGTAAAATTTGAGTAACATTCACGATGGAAACCTTCCAGCATTTTTCTTTTTACAAATGACACACGCAACACTATGCATGTTGATCTGATGATTGTTTGTTTCAAAAAGTACTATACAATCGAAATGAACGAATAATATAATATATTAATTATTTTGCAAAATTATACACAAAGTGAATAAAATATTAGAAAACGTAGTCGCAATAACAAATTAAAGCACCTAACCTGAATAGCGTATACTCACTAGAATATTTTCTGATGAAATGTGGTGTAATAATTTTGCCGAATTCTTTTATTTAACATTTTAACTTATATTATAAAAACAATTTATAATTATACTAATTTTATCATAATTTCAATATTTTTAAAATAAAAATACTTATTTTTATAAAATATTTAAAATAAATATAAATAATATATAAATTTAAATTATCTGCATCTCTGTGCAAGATCACGTGATCGATAACCAATGAAAACGCAGAGAGCGACCACGCTACACCGTTGATCGTTGCTCACTCGCATTCAGTACTACCCGCAGCGTATCTCTCTCTCTCCCATGCAAGATTTATGTTAATGTTTTTTAATGAAATTTCATTTCCGATATCAAAATTTTCATTAAAGGAAGAGGCGGCGTAGCAAAATCGAATTTTTATTTATTATTGCAGATTGCAGTTAATGGCAAAAGTGAGTGCGTTAGACCTATATTTACCATGTAAAAGGGCTTAAGAAAGAACTGGCCATTTTCAAGGGTGGTAATCTGAAAATTATTGTAGCGTAAGTCTTAAAATTGACTTCAAATGAGTTATCTCGTGGACCTATAAAAAATACAGAACGATAGCTAGCGAGTGTATTAGTAGGTATCTTTAAATATATAATGGCATGATTATAATATATAATAAATTAAATCGATCAAAATAATTTTATTTTCGTTAACAATGCCTAAATTTAGCATTTTTTAATAGAATAGGATACAAATATTCTTGCACGCAATGAAATGAAATAGCTTTCTTCTAAAATGAAATAAAACGTGGAGGCGGTGAGTTTACTCTACAACCAGTTTAACTGCAAGTCCTATGGACACATGGGCGTAGCTAGGGGGGAGGCTAGGGGTGGCTTAGCCCCCTCTGATGGAAGAACAGCCCCCCCTGTAAAATATTTTTAAATTCTGTTACCTTTTATTTATATCTTGATTACGAATTGTAATTCGACTTTAAAAAACATTACATGATGTATGTGTTCGCGAATCTTTGTGGATTCTAAATAATAATTTCAATATATATAAACGTAGGATTTCTTTGGATTTTTTTGTTCATACTGGTTTTCGTTTTTGCAATAAGGAATAATATTCATATTTTTCAAGCAATAAACGCACTTTTCTTAAATGTCTTGCAACCACGCTATTAACACATTTTTAAAAGATTATTGTAATTTTAAAAATATCTTACCGCACTATATGTTTTATTATTGTTTTGTAATATTATTATCGATTGTTGTGCCTAGACTAAAAAAGCAAAATTTCTTTTTAATCGGCTTGAAAATATGTAAAATTACCTACTCAGATCTCAAAAAAATCTATCACTAAGTTTTTGTATGTGCAGTTGTAAAAAATAAAGCGCATTTTATGCTTATGCAAGACCTTAAGCAGCCCAAGCACAATAGGCTATAGGCAATAGAAAAAAAGTTAAATGGCAAAGTTGTAGGCAACAAAAAGATCTACAACTTTTGTATTTACACTTTTTTCACATAACCTCAAAATTTTTGTGAAAAATTCAAATAACGAAGTTTCTGATTTTTTATTTCTTTTACAAAAAAAAATTTTTTTTAAAGAAATTTGGTGGAAACTTACCTTTTTATGTCCCAAACACACTGTAATTTCTTTGATTTAAAATATTTTTTCCCCCCTTATTTTGACTTAATATCGAAAAAGCAGCCTAATTTTCAATCGAAAATTCTCGCGTCAAAATATCTGTTTTTTTTTAAAAGTCGGTGGGCTTTTTGTTCGTTGCAATCTCTACTTTCTGATGGTGTAAAAAACAGGTTTTACAGGTTTTTACAGCTGCTACGAAATAACAGGTAGTAAGGCCCAGACCCTCCTAGCCCCTTCCCCACTTCTCTATGAAATTCCTTTTGATGCGCTAAAATTTTCCATAGGTCACTCAGGTATATCTTAAAATAGCAATAAATAGGCATCTAAAGTTCATTCAATATGTATGTGTAGTTGACTGACCGCATATAAGATACCGCGCAGTTGCCACATGTAATTCTCAAATTTCTCAGTATTCAATTAAAATATCAAATATCAAAACTATATTTAAAATGTATATATTATTTATGAATGTTATTAAATAATAATTGTGCACACAACAATATATTATAGGCCAAGATGTTACGTTTTTACATTTATTTTCGTCTACTTTAAATATGGCAATTACGTAAACATATATTTTTATAGTTAAAAGCGGCTACGCCGCTCTATTCTTCTGCGTGAACTTGAGTCTGGGGCAATATATCTCTTTTCAACTTATTGAAATGACGCGCCGTCTGTGTTTAGTGAACGGAGTAGCAAATGTTCCCCTCTCTTACATAGGCGGATCCATGGGTTATACGCGTTATTAGTAGGTAGGTACCTACTTACACAATAAATATGACTGTATTTCAATTGAAAGTATATTTATTTTATTTTTCCGTTTCAAAGTTTATTTTTCTCGACTACTTACCTGTTTTGTACATATTTATTTTTATTTCTTGTGGGAAATATGGCTACTGGCGAACCACGCACTAAAAAATGATAACCCGCTGAAAGCAATACTTCATGAGTGGTGTGGAAACTTGCATTCAATATCAGCTGTGGTGTTGAAAATGTGCATATAAAAACCTTCTACTTTCACCCCCCTAAGAAAAAAAAATGTCTACCCCAATGAAAAACATTGTGTAGGTCAGGGTTGCCGGTCGTTCAACTACACATACATATTGTACGTATACGTATACGCATATAATTTAAAGAAGATAAACTTTCTCAAAATATTGTAGATGCCTTATTAAATATTAACTTTATTAACTTATTTGGTTGTTAATTATAGTAGTATATTTCGATTTGCAATTTTTTTGTTTAACAATGTAACATGGAATCTTACGTTTTTCGAGTAATTAAGTGTAAATTTTAATACATAGCTCAAAATTGAAAATAATGATTAAAAAAAAATTCAGATTCGAATTTTTTTCGTTTCTTTGCATTTTCTGAGAACATTTACCATAATTATGTACATTTTTTTACACCATCAGAAAGTAGAGATTTCAACGAATAAAAAGCGCACCGACTTTTTAAAAAAATCACATATTTTGACGCGAGAATTTTCGATTGAAAATTAGGGTGCTTTTTCGACATTGTCAAAATAAGGTGAAAAATAAATATTTTAAATAAAAAAAATTACAGTGTGTTTGGGATATAAAAAGGTAAGTTTTCACCAAATTTCTAACAAAAAAATTTTTTTTATAAAAGAAAAATAAAAAACCAAAAACTTGAATTTTTCACATACTTTGAGGTTATGTGAAAAAGTGTAAATACAAATGTTGTAGATCTTTTCATTGCCTACAACTTTGCCATTTGACCTTTTTCCATAGGACCTGTAGTTTTGCCGGAAATCGAGATAAACCGTTTTTTACCCTTAAAAACTCAGCCCCTTCCACTTCCCGACCTCAGAACGCCCGTAATTTTTGTTATATTCTCTTCCTTTTCCAATGGTTTATTTTTTTCGCTTTTTACCATTTTCAAAGCCCTGGTCGAATACGTGCGATGTAAAAGAAGTAATTGTCCATAGGGTACTTGCTTTCCGACGTTTTATTATGCATAATAAAATGCTCCTGTGATAAATAAAAAGATAAGGGGAAATGAAATCCCAATGGCATCGTTAAATAAATTTATTAAACCATAAAACGCACAAGACAAAAATTATATTTATATAAATAAACTAATATACAATTATACATGTTTAAAGCAAACAAAGGTAATTCGCGCGAATGACGAATACAAGGAGAGCCCTAAAATTTGTTACACTTAAGTTACGTAATAAATTAGTAAGTAATATCTACACCTACAGGGCGGCCCGCCTAAATGAGCAGTCGCCGGGTTAAATTGACCGCCCCGTATACAATATTATGATTTTAAGTGCTTTTTGTTTTTTATTAGCCATACAAATAGTAATACTAATTGGTTAGAAGTATTAACTTATTGTTATATAAAATGTACACAAAACCTATCGGGAGTTTCTACTATTGTTGCTCTAAGGAGTAGTGCCGCGACCTCTTCCAGAAGTTCTTGAAGAAGCCCTTTTTCTTCTGGACCTCCTCGCCTGAAACTAAAGAAAAACTCTAAAGTAAGAACAATCAAATTGATGCAAGATACATTTTAACGAAATGCATACTGACGGTTATTTGTACAGTTACAAAAAAAATACACCTATTAATAGAAAAATCACTCAAAAATATTCGTTTGATATTTCGTAATTATCTAAAGAGACACATTTCATTCTCCGTAAATGCCAAAAGTTTCATGATAAACAAATTACGAGACTCGACGGTCATATCAAGATAGTAGAGCGAAATCGAGGGATAATTATGTTCTTTTTTACGTCGAACCAGACGACCAGTTATGTGTTATTTGAAGTAGGTTATTTGGAGGTTAGAATTGGTGTTTACGACATTTTTTAGTGGTACTATTTTATATCGAAAAAATGTAAAAAATCGCAGATTTTTAAAAAACCGTGTTTTTTACGTTTACATCGTCGTATCTTCAGATCTACGTAAGCTATCAGCCTATTGTTAATTATTGTATTTAAATAACAATTAATTTATTACTTCCTTAGAGGTGTATTTATATTTTCGATAAGCGTTTTGAGTACAGCTGGAATTAACGGTTTTCTTGCTACGATTTTTTTGTGGCGCATAAATTATTCAGCGCAGCTACAAGGACGTTTTGTTACTGGAACGTGTTACATTACCTGCATAGAAGAAGGACTTAAATGTTGTGATGAGTGCAAATGCAAATTATGCAATAATCAGTGACGTGCCCACGGGGGGGTTTCGGGGGTTCAACCCCCCCCCCAAGGCTCAGAATTTTCAAACAAAAACGCGAAAAAAAGAAAAACCGAAAAATAAATTAGATAATAATATAAATTTATTAGAATCTTTAGAGATTAATAAGACAAAGAAATCGGGAACTATATTAAATGATCAAATAAAAACAAACTCATGTCCTTTATTAAATTTATTTGAATACGTATACATGCTATCCAAAATCTGTTAAATATTACCGATACCATTCGTTGAATTTTATAACTTAATTACAACAATTTAAGACTAGGAATCACCACAGTAATAAACCTAGAATTATCCCTACTATTTTATTACAATTCCTGTGACGACAGCTTCTAATGAAAGGATGTTTTCAACTTTAAGAAGGTCAAAAACTTATCTAAGAAACAACATTCGTTCACATTAACATTCACAGAGAAGTTCCTGTTACTATTGTCGAAGTAATTTAAGCCTTGGCCAAATCCAAAAAACGAGGACTTGATTTTGGATTGTAGATTTTTTAAAATCAGTTTTGTTTCTTTTTCAGAATAGATTTTTCTTTGAATTCTTATTATATTTTTTAATTACCGATCTTAGATTTTTTCTCCCCCCCCCCCATACACTTACCCCCCCCCCAGACGAAATTTCTGGGCACGCCACTGGCAATAATTGTATACAAAATAATATAGCCGAAAGTAATGATGGTGTAGAAAGTTTTTAGTTACTACCAATATAATATGTATAATGTTTACACGTTTAATAAAACAATAAATATATGTTTTAAGGTGATTTTTAACAATACAGCAAGTTTATGAACGGTCCTATATAGGTAATTACACTATGAGTGAGCTAATATGCATGCCACAAAAATTACTAGAAAAAATATGATGATTATTGTGTTATATTTTTCCAAAACTGAATTAACATTTGCTTTAACTTTTAAAACAAACTATGTGTAATATTAATTAATTAATATTTTACTTCATTAACTATTTATGTTATACCTTTAAAAAGTTTTGCATGTATGAGCATCCCAGCACGAATTTCGGTCCTCTACAAGGTTAATATTCGGCAGTCGAGGCGGTAAGTAGTGTGTGTGAGCGGGCGCGCCAGATATGGGTTTGGGCCGCTTTAAAAAAATCGCTGATGACATACTATAATTCGCACATGAAAAATTATGATTTTAAAATTTTTTTTCATTTATTGGCTTCATTTGCTTCGCAGCATGTATAGACAAATTTCCATAAATCAATTTTTTTCCCGATTGCTCAAAAATACATTAACAAAAATAACAAGACTAAGTTTGTTATTTGTTAAACACATTAAAAAAAACATATGGTATAATCGAGTTGTACATGTTTAGAAGCGCTATTGTGTCTACTTTAATTTGAAAAAAAAATCAGGTCGATAGCACAATTATGTTTAGAGATATGACAGTGAAGACGTTAAAAAACACGTTTCACAAAAACATATTTTTTTCTAGTTTTTTCGAAATACAAAAAGTCCTGACCTCCAAAAAATGTCGTAAATCGTGGTTTCGTGTACACAATCATCGGCTTGGTTCTGCGCAAGATTTTTCTCCTCCAAAACTAAGCCACTTTACTTCCCAATTTCGCTGTTCTAAGAGTGATTCACAATATTATTGAATTAGTGGCTCATTTTTCAGTCAGAATTTTGTTTACTAATAATAGGCGTTACCACCTGAGGTTCACTAAATTAGAGCTTGATTTTCTTTTGTTATTCTCTCCGACTTTGGACGTATCTACGACCGTGACCGACTTTTCAATGATTGTATAAATTTAATATCACTCCCAATGCCGCTGATTAATCGAATTAATGGGAGTAAGAACAGATGTTTCAGATGTGTTATTGACATTATACAAAATACGATACAAATCATAAGCCGAACGGTATAAAAGATAGACTAGTTATTCAGGCCTCAATATCTCTAGAGAAACAATACGGGGCAGGGGGCATTAATTAAATATTCTTAATCAAGCAGGTCGCGTCGAAATTGTATTTTGCTGTTTTATATATAAATAGGTTGTTTAGATATTTAAATTTAAATTAAAACCGCGTCGAAATGTGTAAAAGCCAGAATATTTCTGTTTTTTTTACGTAAATGCACAATTTAGACATTTCCAGTCATCCGTAATGGCAACTTTAGAGGCGACAACCGCACAGAAATGGGTAAAAATCTGAATATTCCGGCATTTTCGATGTAAATATACAATTTAGACATTTTCAGTCTCCTTACGATGGCAATATTGGAGGCGAATACTGCGTTGAAATGTTTACAAGCCAGAATAACCTCTCCATTTTCGTTGCAAATCTACAATATAGAGACGGTCAGTCTCCTGATGATGGTAACTTTAGAGGCGAAAGCCGCGTCGCAATGTGTAAAAGTCAGAATATTCCTGTATTTTCGATGCAAGTGTACAATTTACACATTTCCAGTTTTCCGTAATGGCATCTTTAGAAGCAGATGCACATTTCGACGCAGTTTTCCGTCGAAATGTGCAAAGATCTCAATACCCATTCCTGTATTTGTGTATAAGAAAAAAAATGACTGCGTTTTCAATGTAAATATACAATTTTCAAAATTCTGGTGATGGTAATTTTAAAGGCGAAAACCGCGTAGAAATGTATGAAGGAGTATTCATATCCCTGTATTTTCGATGTAAATGTACAATTTAGACTTTGGACCATTTCAGTCTCCCGGTGGGGGCAACTTTGGAGGCGAAACCCGCATCTAAATATGTAAATACTAACTAGTCTTTTATTGCGTGTACTGTTGCCTCATAATCGCAACAGTGAACGCGAAACTTGATTCGATATATGTGAAAACCGGTCTTTCTCTGTGGATGTAACAACGTCGGTATTTTCAGTTCCCTGGTGATGACAACTTTGGAGTCGACACCCGTGCCGATGTAATACGTAGTCAAACTATAATATAAGTGTATAATAAAAAGATAATCAGGAATTTAAAACACTAAGCGAAATATAGGCAATAATCGAAAACTGCACAAAAAACATTGTATTGCAACCTTTTTATTTGCAATTATTTATGAACATTTTTGTGAGACTACATAGTAGAAGGTAAAAACAGTTATTTATGCAACAAATGTAAAAAGTAAGTAACGAGAATTTGTCATTGGACAACACGTCAAGTGCAATAAACACGTTTTGTACGAGTTGCATAAAATATTTTCTCTACGTAAAAACCAAAAAAAAAATTAATGTCATGACATTAGGTGACATGTCATGATCTTTATGTAAAAACACTGCAGTAGAATGACAGATGAATGGGAATAGTTATTTAACGAACTAGTGTATTAATGACAGCGATTAATAATCGAGATATTTTAACTTAACTCTAGTTAATTGTTGAGATTATTAATCGCGTTTTAATATACGAGTTAGTTACAAAATTTTTCCGTTGACTGTACTTTGAATAAAGTGGAGAAAATCTTATTTTAAATTTTTATTTAAGAAAACTAAGTACAAATTCAATTCAGTTTTATGATAAGTATTCTGAATATAAATTTACGTTTATGTCGTTACCTTGGATGATTGTTTCGGCGCTGGTAGAACTAGTATGAGGAGTTTTTATGAGTTTCACAGAAGATTTTTTTAGCTATGACAACTTTATTTTGTAGTGAATTTTCAATATATCCTTCTGCAACAGCAGTGGATTTCCAACCACCCAGTCGTTTAATGGAAAAGTCTGCAGCATCGTCAGAAAGTATAGAGACAGAAGAAGGTATTTTACAAAATTATATTTCAAATATTAAGCGTGACATTACTGACAGTGACAGATTAATGACACGGCATCTTGATTTGGAAATTTAAATTTATTCGTATGTTTCACTAAAATCGTTTATTAATAGAAAATCATGCATTAATAGGAGTCATTAATAAAAGATTTTGTCTACATTAATTAACCTCGTTAATACACGGTCGACGGAAATTTTTTTTTATTGCACTAGTGAAATAGAGAACCAGTTTTTGCATTAAATATACACTCAGTTACAAATTGTCAATCTCTAAAATTGTCCAAATCACAGCTTTTTTGCCGAAACCTTGCATAATCACCAAATTTCTAAACTCGTACGAATAAATAAATACGAATTTTAAGAAAAACATTTTTATTAAACAAAATTATAAACTGGGTTAACTGCTTCATACCGTGTATTGCCACCCCTAGCAACTCTGAGAGCTTCTAGTCTACGCGGCATACTAAAAATTAGGTTTCTTATCGTTTCCATTGGCATACGATCTAATTCTTCCACTAATACACGTGCCATTCCAGCAAGACTTTCCAGAGGCCTCTCGCTAGAACGTACCCTTTTCCCTAATTCATCCCACAAATGTTCCATAGGGTTCATATCGGGGCTTCTCGCGGGCCATTGTAATGTAGTGATACCCGTAGCTTCTAGGATATTTTGCACTATTGCCGCGGTATGTGGTCGGGCATTATCCTGCATTAATGTAAAATTATTGCCCACCAACTGTGCATGGGGTAAGACATACTGCTGTAAAATGTCAATGTAGATTCGGGCTGTCATCGACTGTCTCGGTGTCTTTTCATTTGTTGAAATCTCTCCCCACACCATAACCGACCCACCATTAAAACTTACGCATTCTGTTATTAAGCTCTGACTAAACCTTTCACCAGTCCTTCTCCACACTCTTTTTCTTCCATCGACCATGTTAAGACAAAACATTGATTCATCTGTAAACAATACATTGGACCATTCATGAATATTCCATTGTCCATAGTTTTCAACGAAATTTCCTCGAGCAACACGATGTAAAGGCAATAATTTAGGACCTCTAGCAGATTTCCTAGCTTTTAAATTAACTTCTAACAGACGCAGACGTCTACATACCGTCTGCTTACTTACTGCAACACCACGAATTTGGCGAAGATCTTGCTGAACATTTACCGCAGTATTTGATCGATTTCGTAAAATCCGTAATGTCAAGAAGCGATTGGAGAAGTATTTCGAGGGCAACCAGAACCCACCCTCCGAAGCAGTGCTTCATTTCGATAACATTACTTGATTAAACACACAGGGTGATTTAAAAACTAAGAAAAAACATGGTTCGAGGTTTTCCACTACCACCCCTAGATGGAAGACAGCTAGGAAGACATGCTTTGAAAAAATTTGCACGTCATTAATTTTTTTGAAGGCAAGATAATTACCTACCAACCAAAAAAAAGATATCAAATCGGTCCATTAGTACAGAAATAATAAGGTTGCATCAAAGTGGCAACCAAAATTAGGTGCGCCACTTTTTTTGGAACTGAGTGTAGTTCAATAGTTTTGTTTTTTTTTGCATGAGAACATAGAAAACAATAAAAGCCACTGCATGTTAAAAAAAAATTGCCACTGCATGTTAATCGAAAAAAAGTAGAACGACACAATTTATTTACTAGATACACGAAAAATAGCCCCCAGTCGCTGCTCTAAAGTGTGTTTTTAAAGTTGCACTGCCGCGGCAACGCCTTGAAAGGGATTTACTTACTACCAATACTGATAATGTCTGTACATTGTCATTGTTCATTCAGACTACAAATAATAGCTGCGCATTTCCCCATGACGTGAAATGCATTGTGTATATTTAACGGGATGTCAACGCGTTTTCCAACATTGTAAAGTCTGGGTAAATATGAAAATATTTGACTGCCTTTTCACGTTTCCTTGCGAGATACTTTCTTAGCGTCAGACTTCGTCTAACAAATATTAATAACTCCTTTCAGCTCTGTTTCCACCCTCAAAAGCCTGAGGTTTCAGCAAGACCTCATATTTCACGAGTAGCTCCGAAACAATTTATTACATGGCTATTTGTAATTTTTGTACTTTCTATACCGTACATGTAAGAGCCCGCAAGAAAAGAAACTGTGTGAAAATTGTCTATACGTTTCCAGATAAAGTGAATACATAATTCACTGTTTGTTGATATTTTCATAATATTTTCAGTTTCAATCCACGACCTGTGGTTGGAGTTATATTGAACTATTTTTTAAAAATCATCCACTGAGTCGTTCAAGTAGATGGGATCCTCGAAATATCTCTTACAGAAGCTGCAGATAGTTCAATCGACAAGTAATTTCAGATGGAAAAAGGTCGGAAGTTAATGAAACTTTGGGATTTAAGGATGGTTAATAAACATTATGTCAAGTTTTGGACCTCGAGGATCCTGTGCGAAAAAAGAGGCTCCGGTTTTTCCTTAATAACTTTTTTCCCTTACATTTTACGTCAAAAACATCTAAGTCTTTTTTGTAGAGCGTTAATTTCCTACTATTTTGACTACTCAAACATGTTTATATGTCAAATCGTTACGGAGATATGGCGCTTCGAAAAAAAAATTATTTGTCAAAATTCGCTAAAACAACCGAAAAATGCAGAACTCCACCTATTTCTTCTGTTATACCCGAATTATGGCGAAATGTTGTTGTCATAATGATTTCTGGTTACAACCGCCAACTTCGAAAACCCCCCGCTCCCCCGAGTGAACCTACACTTGACGTAGGAAGCCCTGCAAGTGACACGACTTCCTTCATTTATTAAGAGTTACCTGATCCAGCTTATACCTGTATGTGCTGATTTAACAAAACTACAAACACATGACAGTAATTTCCTCAAAAATCCCCCCACGGAGCGTAACACAGTACGTCGTTTATAAGAATGAACCCGTTTACCGATAAAATTGGGGCAAATTCAAATGTAGGCTACCCGCAATTGCGTGAGTGAGAAGGCTGTCAAATTTCACATTTCACGTGATTTTTACCAGGTATAACGTAACAAGCGTGAGAGAGAAAGTTCTGTTTGACACAAATTCACGCGTAATCGACATAGGCCGGGTCCATTCCAGGTACGCAGTATACAGCTCATTGATACAACTGACTAAGGCCGCAAAGAAACCTCTACTATTCAAACCTGAGTTCGAACCACAAATGTTAGAGGGTGCCTCTAGTCACTTTCAGAATTGTGTCTCTACCACAAACTTCTGATATCTAAATTGTCAATTAATGAACACTGACCGTAACAGCTTGCATGTTATGAACCAAAACCAACATGTATGTCGGATGTCACTAAAGAATCATGAATTAATAATTTCCCTATTCATACTTCATAGCAATAAGAATAATTATGATTTCTCATTACGATGACACCATCCTACATGATACGCGATTCAGTAACTACGGCTTTTAAAGGATTCAGCCTAATGTCATATTCATGTCATGATCTGGGTTGATAGAAACATTATTTTTGAAAGTTTACATGTTTAGTTCAATTTACAACGTAGGCAACCATCTAACGCAGAAATTACGTAATTTAACCCATTTTTCCAGCTATATAAATTCTGTCTTATTTTCTCATTTCATTTGCAGTACAGGCAGCCACTTACGAAAATTACATTTCAGCTGAACAGCTGCTTATATTCCTGAAAGAAGTGAATAGGATATTAAGTGCTCAATTAATTAAAAACCTGCAGGCATCGACGGAAATTACGAGGAGAATCTGAATCTTGCTCAACAAGAATATGAAAAACACGAAACGCGAAAGGGGAAATATTAAATGGGCAGTAAAAATTTCTATTACCTAACGTCGAGATATCCATGTTGTAAGACACAGTTTTTTTTAAGAGTTTTCTTGTTTTCCATTTATTGGTTTTTGTTTGATTTAACACGTGCCAGCGTGGCAAACTTTGACTAAAAAATAAATAAATGGTTTCCAAAAGTGTCATATCGTACGAGAACAGGTTTGTACAAGCTTGACCAAATTCATCTTAGACCGTGACCTTGAGGCTCCCTTTGCGTTTTACAAGTGACTGAAATTCCACAAGTGAAACATTTTTCCTGGACTGTACATAAGATGCTCATTCACTATAGTCCGGTCAAATTAGACCAAAAAATGAGAGTGAAAATACATAAATTCACAACAAGCTGAATATGAGTAATATTGTTCAAAACATATTTAAAAACAAGATTTCAAAATTCCTCATCGTTCCCGTACGTGGAAAAAAATTTACTCAAGGTCAAAGGTCAAAGAAAATGGGGATTTTACGATTTTCACCGAAACGGTAAGTTTTATCATAAAATTACCCCAGACAAAAATTGTAAATCATAATTATCTATAAAAATATAAAAAAGATAACAATACTTTTTTTCCTAGGAGCCACCGTTTCTAAGATATAACAATTGAGATATGACGAAGTTGTAATCGTCATAATATGCATAAATACGCCACGTATATACATCTTTGAGGCTGTAATAATGTAAAATTATTTTTCTATCGGTGATTGTAACTTACAGTTGAATTATAAAATATGTATAAGTATAACTATGAGAATATTAGGTGAAATGAAACTGAAAATCCAACTGAAAAAACTATTTTCTTCTTAAAACCAGGAAAAGCTCAACATCAAACACACACTTTATTCATCAAAAAGTTTATCTACTTTTGCAAAATGTCAAAATCATGTACTATTTTTACACGCAATCACTGGCTGTGATACGACGTCTGCATTTTACAGGAGGGGAAAACAACAGTCTTTAAAATGTTTGAAGAACAAGATTTAGTTCAATGTGCTAGGGGTGCAGTGCTAAATGCGGTTGCAGAAAAGTTTTGGTAAAAAAGGCTGTTTTGTTATCTGGCATGTACAAGTTTTCAAGGCCGGTCATGTTCTAATGTTGAATCACCAAAAATAGAGGACTCGTTTGATACCAACGAGGAGACATGCGATACATCGCTATTGATGCAATTCACTTGCACCCAGGACGAAGAAGAAGATCAAGAAGGAGAAGAACAACCCCAAGACGAAGTATTCAAACATTATGAATCAGACGAATAAATTTCTCTATTTCTCTATTTTTTAATTTCCATCGCTTTTATCAACCCTTATTCAACCCTTGCTAATATCTATTATGTAATAGTGTCAAATTGAAAAGAATCACAACAGACCTGTGGAATAGGCCTACTGAGGAAACCACGTTAAACGCGCTAAGTACACTACCTCAGTGGTGGCCTGGAAATGTGTGCATATTATGACGATTACAACTTTATGAATCGTTATATCTCAGAAACGGTGGCTCGTAGGAAAAAGTATTGATACCTTTTTTATAGATAATTTTATGATTTACAATTTTTGTCTGAGGTAATTTTATGATAAAACTTACCGTTTCGGTATAAATCGTGAAAAACCCATTTTTTTGACCTTTGACCTTGAGTACATTTTTTCCACGTACGGGAGGGAACGATGGGGTATTTTGAGATCTCGTTTTTAATTATGTTTTGAACAATATTACTCATTTCCAGCTTGTTGTGAATTTATGTACCTTTGAATGTCTAAATTGACCGGATTACTAAAGTTTAGCGAGAGAATGCGATCCGTTGCACCTTTAATGAAAATAATCATGACAACTTAAGCATTTTATTAGATTCCCTTTATCGATTAAAATAATAATAATGTATGCATTTGAAATATCAGAACTGCTCTCTGCGGAACTTGCATATTCCACTATTTTCTTGACGAAAATAATTTCCATTCTACTGACTTCCTGATTTTCCGGCGAACGTTTTACGTTCTGTAGTAGCTGTGCTATTTCAATGAATTCATCTATATTTCAAAACTTGTTTACTCGAACAAGTGACTCGTGCTGCCTATTGGTAAATCTAGCACCGACATCTGGTTTGATTTAAAAAGCCCTTGCTGAAAGTTCGACACATTCGTTTGAGCAGTTGAAGTTGAATTTAAGGCGACGCGATGCTGCTTCTATCTCTGTATCTCTGTAAAGGCACTGCAAAGGCTAGTACACACAGAGGCAACATGTCGCTGTGACTTGTCTAAAGTTTCTTGTCGAATTTAAGAACCAGAAGAAACATAGTGTCCACACAGGAGAAACAATTTGACTGATGTTTTTTTATTGTCGCTTCAAGACGAAACAGTGCCCACACACAGTCGTCACGGCTTTCGAGACATGTGGCGCGAAGCCGAGAAATTAATCGTCACCGCAGCTCTCGTTGTTTTAAGCGTGAAAAATAGAAAAAAACGGAAAAGAAAATGTTGGGTTCGGCTAAGAGAATCAGATTGATACCATTTTGAGACGTCCTGTATAAAAATAATCATTTTCAATGCCTCCTTCTCTTACTTGGCGTACTTTATTTTTGTCCCTTAAAAAAGCATGTAGTTGTAAGCGAACCATTTCGATATAAAAGAAGCCCCTGCTCCTGATTTTTTATATTTGCGGTATTTCATTCTCTCTCTGCTAAACTGTCCCGTATTTTTTTTAATTTTTCGTTTAATTTCCGGAATCTCAGCACCTATAATTATCGAAATATTTTGCAGCGCATCGTGCTTGGTGTTTGCACACCTGGGTTTCGGATCTGTTGGTTTCCATAAACAAGGTGCCTGCCTGTACAATTCTATCAGTTCAATGATTCCGTCGTTTGTCCACGTCTTAGACATAATAACGAAAATAATTTTAAGGTGTTATTAAATATTGAAAACCACAACCTCTGGACACACTGTTTGACTACCACTAAATTAATTTGGCGCCACCCGACAACGCGACTCCTGTCAACAAACCGTCCACATAGCTGCAACAGTTACGTCAGTTACCAGAGGTCGACGTTTGTTTGTTCTTTTCCTTTGAGGTTTACCGCCTCGAGAGCGAAAATCTGCGACACTAGGAAACATGTCATTTGCGACCGAAACAAGTAGAAACACAAGGCAACAACTAGCAACTTGTTTCTAGAAACTGGTCACCAGTGACAAAAGTTGCTAGTTGTTGCCTCTGTGTGTACTCCGCTTAAGAAATACCCCCATGCAACGCCCATGATCAAAACCTTTTTAGCTTTCAAACGTTTCAAACCAACGATAATGCCCATATATATATATATATATATATATATATATATATATATATATATATATATATATACATATACATATACATATACATATACATATACATATACATATACATATACATATATATATACACATATATATACACATATATATATACACACATATATATATACACACATATATATATACACACATAT
Source organism: Tetropium fuscum (assembly GCA_964058915.1). Classification (NCBI taxonomy): domain Eukaryota; kingdom Metazoa; phylum Arthropoda; class Insecta; order Coleoptera; family Cerambycidae; genus Tetropium; species Tetropium fuscum. The sequence goes on along the minus strand of CAXKVY010000188.1, from coordinate 407,543 downwards.
ATATATACACACATATATATATATACACACATATATATATACA